>JAODAL010036900.1:0-41078 GCA_025379985.1 Phyllomedusa bahiana
CCCATATCCTTTTTGACTATTCCACGGGCCCAAAACTGAAGGAGCACCTTCTTGTTTTAGAATATTTTCAGGCTTTATTGGGGTAGTGATGGGCAATGACGATGGTGGGAACAGAAGTTACAAACTGTCTTTTTAACTGATCAGACAGCTATAACAATATGAGTGAGGGAACAGGGATTGGCAATGAAGGGGTTAATTTTTTATGTGTTTTTCACGTATGAGCCAGTGATGATCACGGGCAAAAATTGCTGGAACTTGAAAGTGGCAAACTGTCTGATCAGACAGCTGCCAAAAAATAGATCACAGGGGCAGTGAAGTGATTAGGCAGTGGAGGGATTAATAAAGTATTTCAGGCTGTGACAGCCCAGATCGCAGCACAGAAATACGATCTCCTCACTCTCTCTCACAGAACAGAGCCCGGGGACTTGGATCAGCTGTAATGGGTCAGTTAGCAGACTGACTGACCAATCCCAGCGATCCTCGGCAAGGGGATCACAGGACTCCTGTGATTGATCACCTGCTGTGTAGATGTGCTAATTAGGTGTCAGAAACAGCAATTAGCATAGAGCTTTCACCTTATCTCTGCACAGGTAGACAGAAAGCTTTCATGACTTTCCTGGACGTCATGGTGCATTAACAGGCAGTGAACCATGACGTATAGGAACGTCAGGGTGCCTTAAATGGTTAAAACACATAATAAGAACTGTAGTAAGTAACATATAAATACTACAAATACGATTTCATCAATATTGAGAAGGTATATCTTGTTTGCTGTGAGCAAATAAGAAAAGTAAGTATTTTTTTTATTTTCTCTATTATTTAACTAAATTAAGGATTGAAGAAAAATGTAATTGTTGGAGAGTCTTACCTTCGCTGTCTACAATCCTCAATTCAGTCAAGTAGTAGAGATAATTAAAAATACTTAACATTGTTTTTTGTGAATTATAACATACAATATTTTCTCTAGTCAGGATTAAAATTTGAGAGCTCCAACCATTGACTCCTTACTTTCTCCAAGTTTATTTATAAATACAACTGGTACACATAAATCATGGCTTATAGGTGTGGGATTCTGCAAATGTGGCCATCAAGGATATACTGCATGTCACCATACAAAAAAGATGGACCACTCTGCATTCTTTACCATACAAAAAAAAGGGACCACTTTACATTCTTCACTAACAACAGCACTTATCAAATAAAAACATTAATAAATTATAGCACTAACTTTGTAGTGTACTTGAGAAATTGCAATTTGGGTTGCCTTCAATATGTACTAGCGGGTCCCTTAAAGTTTGAATTAGAATTTATTAGATGCCACTTATACCCACATCCATGAGGTCCATGTTAGGGTCATCCTTTCCTACTCATTCATAGGCATTGAGAAGATTAGTTTCTCTAATTTAGTTAAACATGTGATCTCTTGTAGTAATTGTGGTAGTGTTTTGATGCGGTCTTATACATATTATACAACTAAGGACCTCCTGTCCGAAGCATGTCCGAGTTTTCAAAGTCCACAAAAGATGGCTTTACATGGTATTTTAATACCATGTAAAGCCATCTTTTGTGGACTTTGAAAATGTTTAAGAAAGTACAATAATCGTCAAATTTTTATATATACAGTATCTCACAAAAGTGAGTACACCCCTCACATTTTTGTAAATACTGTATTTTTTTCATGATTATATGAAGGGGCCCCTTCTAAAGATGATGCACAAAAAAGCCTGCAGTTTGCTAAAGAAAAGCAGACTAAGGACATGGTTTACTAGTACCATGTCCTGTATCTGATGAGACCAATATAAACTTAATTCGTTCAGATGGTATCAAGCGGGTGTGGCTTGACTGTTGTCTACAGTCAAGCATGGTGGTAAGAGTGTCATGATTTGGGGCTGCATGAGTGCTGCTGGCTGTGGGAAGCTACAGTTTATTGAGGGAACTATGAATGTCACCATGTACTCTGATATAATGAAGCAGAGCATGATCATCTCCCTTCAGAAACTGGTGAACAGGGCAGGGCAGTATTCCAATATGATAACAACCACAAATTCATCTCCAAGACTACCTGCCTTACTAAAGAAGATGGGGGTAAAGGTGCTGGACTGGCAAAGCAGGTCTCCAGACCTAAATCCCATTGAGCATCTGTGGGGCATCCTCAAACAGAATGTGAAGGAGTGCAAGGTCTCTAACATCCACCAGCTCTGTGATGTCATAATGGAGGAGTGGAAGAGGATTCCAGTGGCAACCTATGAAGCTCTAGTGAACTCCATGCCCAAGGGAGTTAAGGCAGCACTGGAAAATAATGGTGACCACACAAAATATTGACACTTTGGGCCCAATTTGTCCATTTTCCCTTAGGGGTGTACTCACTTTTGTTGTGAGCGGTTTAGACATTGATGGCTGTGTGTTGAGTTATTCTGAGGGCACACCAAATTTATACTATTATACATACTTAACACTGGATACTTTACATTGTATCTAAGTGTCATATATTCAGTGTTGTCCCATGAAAAGATATAATACAATATTTAAAAAAATGTGTGGGGTGTACTTACTTTTGTGAGATACTGTATTTACCTGACTGATGGATTGGACACTTTTGCCTATCTTCTTTTTTCTAATATAGAATATTCTATGACTTCTTTATTCTTTGCATACAGAAAATGGCTTAATCGTTCTTGAATAAACATTGTACTTAACCCCTTAACAACCTTGGGCGTATGAGTACATCCCAGGGCCGCTAAGGGGCTTTGCAGGGGGATCGCGCCGCGCCCCCCCCCGCACCGCCGGCGGGTGTTAGCGGAAAATCGCCGCTAACACACGGCAGTAACAGCGTTGGCGGGTGGCTCCGCCCGCTGGCGCTGTTTTACCCATCAGACACCGCGGCAAAGATGGCCGCGGCGTCTGACTTAACGCCGATCGGTGCCGCGCCCCAATCTTTACGGTGATCGGCATCAGCGCAGCCCGATGCCCGATGAACGGGCATGGTGGTGGGGAGCCTTGTGAAGGCTCCCGTCACTTACCCTGGCCGGTTTGCCCCACTTCCGTCCGCAGACAGGAAGTGGGGAAACCGCCATCTTTGTACACCCTGATGCATTGCCTATGCAATGCATTAGGTTGTATTAACAATCGCGCCACCTAGTGGTCAAGTACCATAGGTGGCCTCAATGCTACAGTAAAAAAAAAATAAATAAATAACGTTTTAAAGTACAAAAAAAAAAAAGTATTCAAAGTTCAAATCACCCCCCTTTCACCATTTTACAAATAAAATCATTAAAATAAAAAAAGTTACACATATTTGGTATCGCCGCGTCCGAAAAAGTCCGATCTATAAAAATATAACATCATTTATCCCGTACGCTGAACACCGTAGAAGAAAAAAAATTCCAACGCCAAAATTGCATTTTTTGGTGATTTTATGTCACTCAAAAAATGGAATAAAAATTATCAAAAAAGTCGCATGCCTTCCAAACCACTAGCGATAAAAAGTACACTTCAGCCTGCAAAAAATTCCCCCTCAGTGACGTCCGTAGGTGTTAGTACAAAAAGTTATTGGTCGCACAAAATGGCACCGTGGCGCAAATTTCAAAAATAGAAAATGTTTGGAATTTTTTTACGGTACCAAAGCATAACGGAAACCCTACATGTTTGGTATTGCCGGATGCATAACAAACTGTAGAATACAGATAACACATTATATTTACCGAAGATTGAACGCCGTAAAAACAAAACCGCCGCAAACATGGCGAAAATACATTTTTTTTCACAATTTGTCCCACTTGGAATTTTTTTGCGGTTTCCCAGTATATTCTATAGTATAGTGAATAAAACCATTAGAACATCTTGTCCTGCAAAATAAAAGCCCTCATGTGTCTATGTAGGTGGAAAAATAAAAAAGTTATGGCTTTCAGAAGGCGAGGAGGGAAAAATGAACGTGTCAACAAAAAAAAAGCCTGGTCCTTAAGGGGTTAAATATGTTGATAGATGCCAGATTCTAAAATCTAAATAAATTATGTATACATAGATAGATAGATGTATTGATAGATAGGGATCCTAGATTGCTAAAAGATAAATATACTTAATACTTATATAGATAGTCACATAGATAAATCTTATATCCAGAATATAGTAATGGCAGCCATAACTGCAAAACTATACAGTGGACTCTCACATTTTCTTTAATATTGATCTTGCATTATATTAGGGTGACATTTTGGAGCCTCAAAATCAATTACCAAGTTTACAGAAATTTGTAGTTTTAACATACAATAGTTTCAGGATACAATGGTTATTTTGCAACCAATTAATATTGTATGTTGAGGGATTACTATATTATAATTTAAAAACAAACATTAAATTAAGGGCTTCTTCTTTGCTTAATATTGCTTTACAGAAGATAAAATAACATTTTCAGAGACATGTTTATATTATTTTATATGGTTCTTATGACTTAAAATATGTCATTTGTCAAGCTGATTTAGATTTTAATATTGTTCCTTTTTATTTTCTGTGTTTAAATTTTGTCAATTATTTATTTATAATTATAGAAATTTAACATTAAAGGAAAGGCAGTTATCATATTTTGAAAACTAAATTTTCAATTCCACTATATGTACATAGATTGTTTTTTAAATAATTAAGATAAAGCAATGTCCATTATTCGTTATTTAAAATTGATTCTTACATAAACGTTTTTGTTTTTAAGTCTGAGCTATATAGTATGTATACCATAAATATAGATTAAAGATAAGTTTAATAAAAACATAACAATTTTACTTTTTAATTTTGGTATTAAACATTCAATAAAAGTGTTAGACAACAGACATCCATGAGAATAACATTGAATAATAAACTATAAGTATCTAGATCTGCAGTTTCTTACTTTCACCTCAGAGCGCCGCTGTTTGACCAATAAGCAAAAGAAGAGAGCACTAAGATCCACTGGTGTTTTAAGCATTCACACACTGCTGATCTGCAAGAGGAAGCACAGACATGTTAGGATTCTCCCTGAAAATGCAGAATACAGGATTTCATTAGGATTTACACTTTATATGGGACAACACCTTCCAACCATTCAAGCCTAAACAATCAGGAGCAACAATGAAATCAACTGAACCTACTTATGAAGGACTCAGATGGCAAGTAAGCATTTGTATTTTATTTTCTTGGCTGTGTCATTCAGTCTCTGGTCAGATTCATTATTCCATTCAAGAAGAAATGAGGAAAAACTCTGTTATAGCAAATATTGCAGATGACCTTGGATTAGATATTAAGCAGCTCTCATCTAGAAAATTGAGGATTGTATCCAGAGCTGCAGAGAGATATTTCTATGTCAATCTAGATAATGGAAATCTGAATGTTAAAGACAGAATAGACAGGGAGATATTGTGTGGGAGAACAGCTACATGCTCTGTATCCTTTGATGCTGTGGTTGAAAATCCATTTAGCATCACTAATGTAAAATTAGAAATTCAGGATATAAATGATAATTCTCCAGTTTTTTTCCCTAACGAATTCACATTAAAAACTATTGAATTAACATCAGCAGGAACTAGATTTTCTTTACATACTGCAGAAGATCCAGATATCGGCTCTAATTCTGTGCAATCATATAAGCTCAATGATAACCAGTATTTTACACTGAGCGAAGCGCAACCAATGTATTCGTTTTCTAGAGCTTGTCCAAAGGGGAAACCATTAGATAGAGAGACACAGAGTCTTCATGAGCTCATATTAACAGCTATGGATGGAGGCAATCTTATGAGATCTGGAACTGCTTTAATAAGAATCATTGTTACTGATGCTAATGATAATTTCCCAATATTCACACAGTCAGTATATAAAGTCAGTGTAAATGAAATACTCCAGGAATACTACAATAATCACTGTGAATTCACAGACAAGGATGAAGGGCTCAATGGTCAGGTCACATATTCCTTTAGAAAAACATCTGGGAATCTTCATTATACAGGAATATTCAGCATCAACCCTGTGACTGGGGAAATTAAAATAAATAATAAATTAGATTTTGAGCAAACAAAGAGCTATGAACTCAATGTGCAAGCTAAAGATGGGGGTGACCTTTCTTCTCATTGTAAAGTATTAATTGAAGTTATAGATGAGAATGACAATGCTCCTGAGATATCCATCACTTCCTTATCATCTCCTATTCCGGAGGATTCTGCTGTAGGAACAATGATAACTCTGATTGAGGTTCATGATAAAGACTCAGGAAGAATGGAGAAGTGGACTGTAAACTTTCAGAAGAAATACCATTTACTTTAGTATTATCATCTGACAATTATTACAGAATTGTTACCACAAGTTCCATGGACAGAGAGAAAGTTTCTAGATACAACATTACCGTTTTAGCCACAGATAGAGGATCTCCTCCACTTTCCAGCAGAAGAACCATCACACTGGAGATCTCAGATGTCAATGACAATCCACCATTGTTTCTCAGAGATGCTTATGTCTCTTATGTCCCAGAAAAAAATTTACCGGGGTCCTCAATATACAGTATACAGGCCTCAGATCCTGATACTGGAGACAATGCCAAAATATTTTATTCTATCTCAACCTCTGATATAGAAGATCTCCCAGCAACCTCCTACCTCTCCATCAATATAGAGACTGGGGTCCTCTATGCTCAGAGAGCATTTGATTATGAGCAACATAAAGAGTTTAAAATACAAATAAATGCTAGAGACAATGGATCCCCCTTTCTTTAAACAGCAATGTACACTACTTATCCATATTGTTGATCAGAATGATAATGCACCAAAAATATTATACCCATCACCAGACAGTGGAGGCCTCACTGCATATGAAATGGTCCCTCTTGATTCTGAACAAGGTTCCTTAATAACTAAGGTGGTTGCCATAGATCCGGAGTCTGGACACAACGCTTGGCTCTCTTATAATTTTTTACCTTTATCGGAACCTTCTTATTTTGTCATCACTCATCATACTGGAGAAATTAGGACATCCCGTATCTTTCAGGAGAAGGATGTATTGAATCACAAGATAGTGGTGATGGTGAAGGACAATGGAGACCCCTCTCTGTCATCTACAGTTGCCTTAAATCTCCTCATTGCAAACAATTTCCAGCATGTGGTTCCCAGGTTCAATGAACAAGTCATTGAAGAACATCCACAATCTAATTTACAGTTGTACTTAATCATCACCCTTGGATTAATATCCCTTCTATTTATTATCACTGTGATGTTGGTCATTATCTCAAAGTGCAAGAAACCAGAACCACTTCCAGTGTTCGTGATTTCAGCTCAAATTTTATACCCTCAAGTTGATCCCAGAATCCTTTCTCTAGGGAAATGGAACATTGACCTTTCCTTTATTCGTATAATGTCTTTTTGGGTTTTGATGCCAGTGAAGTGGTACTTTACTTACATGAAACCAAACCCAAGATGTTCCTGTGGATAATCTCATTGATGCTGATGATTCTGGACTTGGAAATGAAAGTGTTAAAGAACCTTCACCAACAACAGATGCTCTGCAGGTGAGATTCACTAAAATATTGTCACATAATCAAGTGTGTTCAATTGTTCCAAGTTTATTAAGAGACAGTTGTTGCTTTAGTTAGGGTCAATATTCCTGTATATTGGAATGTATTACAATAAATTTGGAAAGCTTTGTAGCACATTGTGCAAGTTAAATAAGAAGTTATACATTTTATATTATTCTTTTAATCTAACATTTAGGAGTTCAAAAGTGATGATCTCCCAGAAGACATTCACTGTGAAAGAAAATGGTGAAATGACACCTGTGTTTCTCTAATTTAATAACAATAAAAATCCTTGCTTTTTCTGCTATGCAGTTAGCACTCAGATCTGCTCTTGCATTTCCTCTGATACTTTTCTTCCACTGGTAATTTCTTTTTATATCAGTGACCAAAAAGTCTACACATGTAATAAATCGTATATTCATGGTTAAGACTAATAAACATTGTCATAGTTCCAATGCAGAGCAGTGCTATATTATCAAGGTAAGCTTAGATTTCAGGTATGGCCTAGTAGAGAATAGATCCACAAAATGACCAGACAGATGTAAATTTAGGGGGGAAAAAGTAGAGCTGCATTAGTTTGGCCAAAAGGTGAATTTATTTTATTTTTTGTCTGGATTTAGTTTATACAGTTGAATGGATTATGTTACATTACATAAAATACCACAGTTAACACTTTTTAAAATCACATTCATATGTTAATTTAGGATTTATACAAAACTTCAAGTTTTTAGATGTTTCCATTCATAGAAAAATTGAGGTGAATATGTTGTGGAGTATGTTGTGTTGTGGATGTATGGCAGTCCTATTTATCTAATTAGATATATTTATTTTTGTAAGTTACAACATTTTCTATTTTTATTTTTGAAAGTAAATTTTATTTTACTTCATTTTATTGACCTTAACTTTTTTATTTTGCTGAAATCCTTTGATTGCTCAGATAATGTTTTTAAATACAAATGATTTTAAAACATTCTTTGACTAGTATAGACAAAACTATTATGCGTATGCCTTTGGCAGACCTGGGGCGTTTGTTAGGTGCCAGGCTGCAACTGTAACCTGTTACGACCCCATGATTATGTTGCGTAGTACCAATGGTCTGACAGAGGGAACCCCCGCCCTTTGTTAAACTCCTTAGATGGTCCCTTTGGGAAAACCAAAAAATTCACATAGTAAAATAACATTGCCATTGTTTTCCCAAAAGTTAAAATTTTTCTATCAGAGTTAATCCCAATGTAAACAGAGGTCGACTTTTTTAATGCGATTTTACATTTTTAGTTGTTCTTCTTCGGAAAAATTTGCTCCATAAAAAAAAATCACCTTTAAGCAAAAGGCCATTTTAAAAATTTTTTTTTTTTTTTTTTTATAGTTTTTTATATACCGTATATACCGAGTATAGCCGACCCGAGTATAAGCCGAGGGACCTTTCTTTTTCCCCAAAAAAGGGGAAAGCTTATTGACTCGATATAAGCCCCGGGTGGAAATGCACGGGTACTGGGAAATATCAAAAATAAAAATGGTACCCAAACAAATTCTAGGGATTTAATGTCCCCCATAGGGGAGGTAAGGCAGTTTAATGCCCCACAGCATTTTTAGGCAGGTATATGTCCCCCAAGGCATTATAGCAGGTTTATGTCCCCCATAGGGGGAGTTTTTTGTCCCCTTATGGCAGTAATAGGCGGTTTAAAAGGCAGTATAGTTTAAAGGTAGGGTATAGGCGGGGGAAAAGGGTGGTAAGGCGGGAAAAGGCTGGTTAGGTAGGGTTTAAAGGTAGGTAACAGGGATAGGCTAGTATAGACTTTGGAAGGCAGGTTAGGCTGGGAATTTTGGGAGGGTTAGGGTAGGGATAGGCTAGTAAGGCTGGGATAGGCTGGGTATAGGCAGTATAGTTGGGATAGGCGGATAGCTATATAGGGAGGTATAAGGGTGGGATATAGGGAAGGGGTATAGGCAGGTATAGGGGAATAGGCAGTTTTAAAGGGGGTTAGCAGGTTTTTTGGCTGGTATAGGTAGGAAGGCGTATAGGCTAGGTATATGCAGGTAATAGGCAGGTATAGGCTGGATATAGGCAGGTATAGGCTGGGTATAGGCAGGTAATAAAAAAACAAACAAACAAACAAACACTTACCTGACTCCCTCGCCGCTCCGCCTCCTCGCTGTCCGGCCTCTTCTCGGCACAGGCGGGTGATGTCCTCAGGCCGCGCACGCAGCATGTTGACACACGCTGCCAGTGCCGGAAACTCCGGGCGGCCGCGAGTCTGCTTGCGGCCGTCTGGAGTCCACTGCGGTGCAGGGAGCGCTCGCTCTCTGCTCCGCAGTGGTATCTCTTCTCCTGCATGTGCACCGGAGGAGTCGCATGTAGGGGAAGAGATCGCCGACAGTGCATGGGCCACTGTCAGCTGTACTCGGCATTCTGCAATATGCACTCCCAGAGGAGTCGCATGTAGCAGAAGTGTCCCTGCCGGCGCACGGGCCATCACAGCACCCGAGTATAAGCCGAGGTAGAGTTTTTCAGCTCACTTTTTGGGAAAAACTGTTGAAAAACTCGGCTTATACTCAAGTATATATATATATATATATATATTTATATATATATATATTATATATATATATATTATATATATATATATATATATATATTATTTAAAATATATATATATATTACTATATATACATCACATATTATATATATATATATATATAATATATATATATATATATATATATTCCTTTTTTTGTGGCTATTAATATATCCTAATATTTAGATTTAAATATTTTTTTAATCGTCATTTTCCTTGAAAGTAGGTATGTATATGAGTCATACAGAACATCAGATTTTCTTGTATTATGTTTTGTACTTTTTTATTACTGTCATCATAATATCTTTATAATTTACAATTTAAAACATGTAGAATAGTGCGTGTATACTGCCCTATCATTTACTTTCTGTGTACAGTATAAGGCCTATTTTTAGACTGTGTTAGAGCAGTAAAACCCTATGGTGAATGTTTTAAAGGGGCTGTGCAATGGTGTTTACATTTGTTTTTTTATTTTACATAAATGGAACTGTAAATAAATCATAACCTTAGATTTTGATGGTTACTTAATCAATATTAAATATATTTTTTATAATCTTTACCAGTTTGTTTGAGTTTCAACAAAGTTACGAATAAAGAAGAATATCTTCTATTATATAAAAATAGATATTCAAGAATTTAAAGGATGTAAACATAAAATAAAAGGTGCAAGGAATATTTATATATATATACAACATTGTAAAATATTTGTCTTGCAATAATTTTTGGAGGCACATTTTTTAACCCCTTAACGCCGAGGCCTATTTTTTTTCACGTTCATTTTTCCGTCCCCACCTTCCCAGAGCCATAACTTTTTTATTTTTTATTTTACATAGACATACTTTTATTTGGCGTAGGATGATGTACTTTCGAATGGTGTCATTCAACATACCATAGAATATACTGGGAAACTGCAAAATATTCTAAGTGAGGCAAAATGTGAAAAAAAAGTAATTGTGGCATGTTTGCAGGTGTTTTGCTTTTATACGGTTCAATCGTTGGTAAAAATGATGTATTCTACAGACTGATATGAATCTGGAAATAACAAACTTTTACAGTTTCTATTATGTTTTGGAACTGTAAAACAAAAATTCCACACATTATCTATTTCTTAAATTTAAGCCAAAAACTTTATTTACTCATACCTATGGACTTGAATACAGGTACATTTTTTGTGGGGTGATACTTTTTATTGGTACTAGTTTATAATACAACTTTTGCAACTAATGCAACTTTTTTTATTAAATTTATTCCAATTTTCAGGGAACATGAAATTACCAAAAAAAAAACAATCTTGCCATTTGGAATTTTTTTTCTTCTACATATAAGCAACTGGATACAGATGTTTTTTTTTTTTTAAGATCGGACTTTTTTGGACGCGGGGTTTCCAAAATTGTAACTTTTTTATTATTTTATTTTTTTTATTTGTAAATGGCAAAAGGGTGTTTTAAAACTTTTAATTTTTTACTTTTTTTTACACTTCATTTTTTTTTTTTTTTTTTACAATTTGGGGAGTCCTAAAGGGGAATTTCCCCACTAGCGGTCGATGGTTTAAATACCAATAAACTGTAATACATGCATTAGGGTCTAAAAAGAGGGATTTCACTCTTCCTGCCTGGGGCAGGAAGTAGTAATGCAGTAAACATGGCAGCGATGGAAACCGTCACAAGGCTTCCCACTGCCATGTTAACCGATCGGCAGCCTGAGATTTCACCGCAGGCGACCCAATCAAGTGAGGAAGGGTGACAGCACCATTTCTCATTGATTTAGATGCCATGGCCATCTTTGCCACAGCAAGGTGTTAAACAGCGCGGGGTGGCGCCAGAACCATCCCGGGATGTAAGCGCCAGTTGTTAACTGCAATTAGTAGCTAGCATCCGCTGGTTATGTAGCGGGATGGCTATAAACCCCTTTACGGGATTAAACTACTCTACGTCCAATGCAGTAAGGGTTAATTTCCCAAAGTATGTATTATTTTGCTTACCATAGTATATTAGATCATATTTTTCCCCCAAAAAATAAAAAAATATTAATATGTTTAAAATTTTTTTATTTGTGCGGCAACTTTAAAATTAAAAAAAATCATTTCTATATTTATATTATATTTTTCTATATTTATAATCATATAAACATCTTCTACTGACATAAAATACAAAAGAAAGAAGTATTGTAGTTCTGCACTTTCACCTCAGAGCACCACTGTTTAACCAATATGGAGAAAAATTTGTATCTAAAACTAATAAAATTTTCCTTTAAAAAATATACAAAACTCAAAGAGGAAATAGACATTTTCTGGACTTCTCCTTCCACAAACTACTGAATTTTTTTTTTTGTGTACTTTCAAAGAAATACTTTTATTTTTATATTATCATCGACAATTATTCAGAATTGTTACCACCATTTCCACGGACAGAGGGAGGTTTTAAATAACATTATTTTTTAGCCACAGATAGAGGAAACTCCCCCATTTTCCCAGCAGAAGATCCATCACACGGAGTTATCAATTCAATGAAATTTCACTATTGTTCCCCCAAAAAAAGTATTTTGTTGCTTATTCCATGAAAACAATTTACCAGGGTCCCTACGGGCCTCAGACCCGTAGGAGACAATGCCAAAATTTTTATTCACCTTCATCCCCACGGGTGGTTCCCATTTTAATGACAAGCATTGAAGAACATCCACAATCAATTTAAGTTGTACTTAATCTCCCCCTTTGGGGATAATATCCCTTTATTTTTTTCAGGGTTTTTTTTGGTTATTATCCAAAGTGTAAGAACCAGAATCCTTTCTCATAGGGAAAGGGAACATTGACCTTTCTTACTTTACAATGTCTTGGGGGGTTTTGATGCCAGTAAAAGGTTTCCCCTCCCAAACCAAATCATGAGTTCCTGTGGTAACTCATTGACACTAGATTCGGAGTTGGAATGGAAGTGTAAGAAGGTTTACCCCAAAAACAGATGCTCTCAGGTGAGTTTTTACAAAAATAAGGACATTATTTAAAGTATATTCATATTCACTATATTTATTAAAATTGCTACTCTATCTGGGTGTTATTAAAAATGTCCTTGATTATTAGATTGATACATAAATATTTCACAGAAATTTGAAGTCAGGTAAAAAAACATTCATCTGGAGGTGAAGAATATAGCTGGTATTAGCATTATAACAAGTTTTTTTCTTAATAACTATACAATATGGCTTCCTGTTGCAAATTTAATTCACTACAACTTTCTTCTGCTTTTTTTTTTATGCTTTTACTTCACATTTTTTTCTTTCTAAAATTTTTTCGCAAAATGTCATATAATGGACCATATCCAGTAGAAGATTTTAGTGTTTCCAGTATAAGCTTCTATTTGACTTATGACACTGCTTCTCCATTGTAAAGTTCAGCTTAGGCTTTACATGCGGCCTTGAAAGACAAAAATAGATTTCTAGGATGACGCTAAGGTATATGCATTTTTAGGAATAAGTGGAGCTCTATAAGTATGGCCAAAAGCTTACTTTTCAGTTTTTTTTCTGTGGATAGCCTATGAAGCTGAAAGGAATGTATCCCCGCATTACATTGGATGTTCCATCCAGCCTACCTTTTAAAAATACATTTGTTTGTTACTCTAGCAATTATACAGTACAAAGCGTACATTTTTTAAAATTATTGTAAGTAAGATAAAAGTGGGATTGCTTTTAAGAGGACAAAGCACAGGTCACAGAATTGTAGAAACATTACTTTAGATAATGTAAACTATAAAATATAATAACAAATCAAATTTTTGTATTCAGTCAGTATTAAAATAGATGCATAATGCTAATATTCTACATATTTTATGCAGATTTTATTTCGCTGTCTGTATATTGTGCTGATTTGTAACATTTCTGTGATAACTCAAAAAGTACTAAGAATTATACGGAAACATCAGAGCTAATAGCGTGATCTGTTTTTTATGTTAATGTATCTTATATGATTACTTACTGAACGTTATGTTAATGGAATGCACATGAATAACCCACAAAGGGGTCCATTTTCTCCATAAAGCAACATAGTCCCATACTTTTAGGAATAGGTGGTACCATTAGTTTTATTCGAATACATGTCTGGTAGGGAATACCCTAATATTCCTTGCACAAAAATCTGATTTTAAAATTAATACCATAAATGATAAAGATAGACATAAGATACTTATAATGAAGATAGATACTTATAATGATAAATACTCATTTTTAGGATGTTAGCAGCAAATCACTGCAAGTCCAGTAACTTGTAAGATGGGACCATTATACATGGAACTTGTTTTTCCAGCACATCACAGAAACGCTCAATTGGATTGTGATCTGGGGAAATTTAAAGACCAAGTCAACACCTTACACTTTTTGTTACGTTCTAAAAAACAATATTTTACAGTATTTGAAGTACAAAGGAGCACATTAGAAAGAGCCCGCAGTCATTTGGCAGTACTCTTTCCATGAGGTCTAAATTTGTCTAAGTTTTATTCCCCTGAAACAACCAATGTACCCAAACCCCACAATATTTAAAAAAAAATTTAATTTAACTCATCCGGGAACTTTTTTAATTGCTCCATGGTCCATTCTGATCAAACCCCCCATTTCAGGGACCTTTGGGGGCACAAAAGGGGCAGCATTGGGACTAAACAAACCCCAAAAAAACTGTATTTAGCAACTGTTCCAAACTCTTTTCTATCATAAAAGCAATTAAACGGGTTTTTCCCCCCCGCGTTACACAAGCCAAAGCCACTTTAGGCCATACTTTTGGTTAGACTGGGTTGGGGCTATAGCCTTGCACGACTTTAGAGGACATTAGTTTATCAGTAAGTAATATAAACAAGCTCAGTCTTGCATACTGTGGTCCAACAAGCAAGAACAGTATCATTGTTTCTATTCACTGACATGCAAAAATTTTTCTTTTTTTTTCCAATTTGTGTTTAGCAAATTTTTAACGACAAAGTTAAATCGGGGACAGTTTTTATGTTGATCGAAATTTTTAGATCATGCGATAATTTGGTTAAAATCTGTGCACAATCTTTAAGATCGTCCATTTTCGGGCTTCCTGTCATTTTGGCGGCAGCAAATCCTTACAGATAAAAGCGGGTGAATGTGTGATGGGTGTGTATGGTTCGATTCCCCCTGGAAAAATCACAGACCTCGTTTTACATAAAACACCCCTTTCCCCTGTTCAGCCTCGTGTCCTCAGCTTTCTCGGGGCAGAAAGGATGGGCTCTCCCTTTTCCAAACACTCGGGAAAAAATTAATTATTTCTTCACAGAGAAAGCTCTATGTTAGCTGTGATCCTTACAAATTATTTAGATTTGAGATTGGAAGTTTTTATGTAGTTAGTAGAAATTTTAAAGGAGCATCTACCGTGTAAAGTAGGGGGGACGGATGGGGGGGCCCCGGGGGGGCGAACAAGACAAGTCTATAAAAAATACGGGATAAATTTCACCAAAAATTAGGTAGACATTGCATGCAATAGCTTTTATTAAAAAAGTTTTCTATTGAAATATTTTCCGGGATTTTTGGCAGGCCTGAACTTATATTAGGATACACCATCTTTTCTATAGTAACTGCGAGGTCTCTTCTTTGTGTAGGTGCAAAACTCCACTTTAATAATCAGTATAACATTTCAGACAGGTGTTCATTTTCAATTTTGCCGCATTGCCACCTTTGTTGATAATATCCACCTTCAGTTAAATTAGAATCCAGCAATCTTTGTAGTCAGTCACAGTGTTGATAGGTGGCCAAAAAATAGCCTTGTATTATCCGAATAAAATCATGATACGTGTTTTTTTGACTTTGGCGCACTACAGCTTTGTTCTTTGATGGCACCTTGGCAGCTTAAATGTGAATACAGGTCAAGGTTTGATAGTCAACCACGAGTGTAATTTTGAAAGTGCCGAAAAATACCCTTTTATTATCCGAATACATTACAATACTTATAATGTATGGGGCACTTTTGCCCAGTCCAGATTTTGTTGGATCAGAGCCACCTAGGGGGGGGCAGTAAGATTTGAATGCACAATTGTAAAGTATACCAGCAGGTGAAAGATGAGGTGCCTAAAACATATACGGCTTTTGAAAAGTCCGAATACATTTCTGATGACGTGTTTTTTTGTCATTATGGGCGGTCAGGCCAGTGCTATGTTGTATATAACTACTTTGGGCATTTATATTTGAATCAGCAATTTGTGTAGTCACGACACGAGTTGAATTGTTAGGGTCAAAAATACCTTTATTGTTATCCGGAATGACATTTACAGATACGTGTTTTTTTCACTTTGGCGGGGGCATGGCCAGGCTTTGTTGTGATAGATCTACGCTTGGGGCAGTTAAATTTAAATAAAGCAATATTTGTATTCATACCACAGGTGAATTGATAGTTGCCCGAGAAAATATCCTTTTATTATCCGAATACATTTTCAGATACGTGTTTTTTTTCACTTTGGCGGGCAGGCCAGCTTTGTTGAATAGATATACTTTGCAGTTAAATTTGATACAGCAATTTTTTTGTAGTCACCACAGGTGAATTGATAGAGTGCCCAAAAATACCTTTTATTATCCGAATACATTTCAGATACGTTGTTTTTTCAACTTTGTCGCATGCCAGCTTTGTGATGAGATCTACTTTGCAGTTAATTTGAATACAGCAATTTTGTAGTCACGCGCACAGTGAAGTTGATAGTTGCCAAAAATACCTTTTAGTTATTTCTTGAATACATTTCAGAATACGTGTTTTTTTTCACGTTTGGCGGCAGGCCAGCTTTGTTGATAGATCTACCATTGTGCAGTTAAATTTAAATAAAGCAATTTGTGTAGTCAGCCACAGGTGAATTGATAGGTGGCCAAAAATCACGGGGGGGGGGGGGGGGGGAAGGGGGGGGGGGGACCTTTTATTATCCGAATAGCATTTTCAGATACGGTGTTTTTTCAGCTTTGGGCGCAGCCAGCCTTTGTTGATAGATCTACTTTGGCAGTTAAATTTGAATATCAGTCAATTTTGTAGTCACCACAGGTGAATTGATAGGTGGCGCGAAAAATAGCCTTTTATTATCCAATACATTACAGATACTGTGTTTTTTGGGGCACTTTTTGGCCGCAGTCGTCATATTGTTGATAGAGCCATCCTTGCAGTTAAATTTGAATCCAGGCAATTGTATATTATGGCCACAGGTGAATTGATAGGTGGCCAAAAATACCTTTTATTATCCGATATACATATTCAGATATCAGTGTTTTTTCATTTTGGCGGCAGGCCAGCTTTGTTGATAGAGTCGACTTTGCAGTTAAATTTGAATACAGAACAGAAAAAAAAAAATTTTGTAGTTCACCACAGGTGAATTGATAGTGCCAAAAATACCTTATATTAGTCTGAATATATTTCAGATACGAGTTTTTTCACTTTGGCGGCAGGCCAGCTGTGTTGATGAGATCTACCTTGGGGCATTAAATTTAAATAAAGGCAATTTTGTTAGTCACCGACAGGTGAATTGATATGTGCCCAAAATACCTTATATTTATCCGAAATCATTTCAGATACGAGTTTTTTTTTTGCACTTTGGGCGTAGCAGGCCAGCATTTGTTGATAGATCTACTTGCAGTTAATTTGAATCCTAGGGCAATTTTGTTTTGATTTGAAGGGATTTGAGAATCAGGCTGGTGATTTGGCCGTCTTTTAATAAGAGACTTTCGCAAAACTCTCCATACCTTCTCAAATTTTTATATTTCTGAACATGGGAGCGAAATTCATTGTGGTAAGGCGAGCAAAGAGGGGGGTAGGACATGGAGGTCAGAGGTATCGAGAGAAGGTGCTCCTTCCCAGTGCTCGGCGACAACTCGCATGGTCCAAGCGGATCGACAATTGCAGGACTTCGTCAGAGTCCTTTCATCCGCTGGGGGTCACGGGCCCTGTGAAACTCAGTAATCAAACAGGGCGTCGCCAATGCTGTCCTTCAGAGGTGGTTAAATGGCAAACCTGGCATCCAGCATCTTTCCTCCTCGTCCTCCCAGTCACGGCCAGACAAATGTCATCAACAATGTCATCACCACATCCCTACCGTCCAACATGAAAGCAGCCCAAAATGACAACTCGTTTACCTAACCACTGTGGATAATCCATGTCTGAATACCTCTTTGAATGAGCAAAATTCGGCTTGGGTCTGAAGTCATGTTAAAGAAAGTCAAGAGGCCAACGAGGATGATTTTGCTCTGCTCGTGAGACGCCCAGTTAGCTGATGCCATCAGAGGAGGTGAGAAGGAAGCCGGTCAATTGAGCAAAAATCGCCCGGGCGGTCGGCAACGCCTTGCAGTCTTGCCATCTTGGCTTGAAGTCGCTCGGCAGCTGCCTGGATGCAGAATGTCCCAGGAAACGACGAAGTCACCTTTGTTGATGATGATGATGACGACAATTGCGGATCGCTGAATGTGGTCTTTTCAGCAGAATTTGCTTGCTGAGCGCGTTCATCACTGGGACGAGGAGGAAGACGTGGGGTAGTGTTTCCGTACGGGTTTCCACCTCAAAAAGGGAGAGGGCCGGTCGTGGCAGAAGTCCGCTGATATTATTCCGCCAGCCACGGTCAGCGCAAACTCCCGCTCCTCGCTTATCGTCCATCAAAAAGGTCCCAGGACCTCTCAGAGCCTGGGCCTTCTTTGTAGCAAGGGCCTCTGATTCACCCAGGCGATGTCATATGCCGCCTTTGCAGTAAAAGTATAAGTAAGAGGCAAGAACCTTAGGTGGTTAACGCACAACAATCATGTCTAATCACATGCAGCAAATGCATGAGTTGAAATGAGGGGCAGCACTTGGCCAAAAAAGCCCAGACTGACGCCGGGGCCTCCAACCCTGTCTACACCGCTCTGTCTCCGCCTCCTCCGTCCTCCGCCACCACCAAGGCGTTCCTCAGTCGCCAATTCTCTCAGAGTCATGATCAGGGATGCAGCTCTCCGCTTCAGGCCTCCACCGTCCGCCCTATGTACCAGCAGCACCAACAGAGACCGCATTGCCTACGGCCTTCTCCTTCCGCCAGTTTGACGACCTGCACACGCGTAACAGGCGGCCAGTCTAGGCAGCCGAGCCTTCTGTCTTCCAGGTTTAGGAAGTCAGAAGAAACACTTTAACCCAGAACGCATCCCAATGCCAAAAGCCTGAATTTCGGCATTTCCCAGGCTTTGTGGCCTTGGAAATGTTGCCTTTTCTGTCTTGGTGGAAACAGATGTGTTCCGCATTGTCATGGCCGCTTGCCCGTGCCCCCAATATCCAGATGCCGAGCAGGCATGTTCTTTGCCAGAAAAGGTCCCCCCCCCCCCCCGCCGTCCCTGCCCTGGGCCAGGGGCCACGTGTCATCGAAAATTTCAAGGCCAGCAGTTGTCTGGCATAGTGCCTGAAAAGTCCATCTGACCCACCGACACATGGACTAGTAAGAGCACGGCCAAGGCTCACGCTATAACTCTCTTTGACAGTCTCACTGGGTGAGCTTGGGTGGATGTCTCTGTGGGTGACTGTGGGCATCTCCAGGTCTACGGCGCATCACTCTTTCAAAACCGCAGAGGATGGTGCAGGGCTCTTTCCCCCAAGGTCGCTCTGGTGGGCATCACTTAGCCCAGAGAAGCGAAGGTGCCAGTGTTGAAATTAATCTGTCTTGGAGACCGTCCACTACACATGTCAGGAAGCTGTGGACGCTCTCCGGACAAGCGAGACCGAGATGCTGGCTGGGTTCCAAGAACCTTGTTTCGCAGTGCAAGTTGGTGAGTGAAGAAGCGCGTCGAAATCTTCTGGCCGGCCCTTTAAGCTCGGTAGACTGAGCACATCCTTGGCCTGGCAGCATGTCCATGAACCTTGTCGTCCAGAAATTTCCTAAAGAGCTACCCTGGTCTTGACTGACTGCTGAGGAAGGCCTCGAAGTCTAAGTTCGTACTCCGCCGTTCGCGACCCTGCTTCTTCCCCCCTCGGCTGGCGTTGCAGCGTCAGCTCGGGCCTCTGCCCGTCAACCGTCTCATTGTTGCGTGCAAACACGTCTGGAATTCCACATGCCACATGCTCCAGCGAGTTTAGTGGCAGCAGCGCAATGGCATTACGTCAGTAACGAAGTGACATCATGGCCTGACAAGCAGCAGTTGCGGACCTCAGGGGTGTTGAGCCACCTAAAGGGGGGGAGAAAAGGGGGGGGGGGGGGGGGGTCGGGAAAGGGGAAATAGAAAAGGGGAGTGGAGGCATGGTGAGAAGAGTCTCTGCACCATCCTTGGCCAGTTTTGTAAGAAGGCCACCAAAGATGGCAGTGCGGACAATGCCCTTGTCATCATGAGGCATTGTGGTGATCTTAAGTTCTTGAACGATCGTTGGATCACTCTGAAACACATTCCTGCCAGCGACGGAGGAGGAGACGGACACAGATGGGCGGACACGGAGGCCTTTCTCTCTGTCAAATCGCACAAGAGCCCGACAGTTTCACAATTTCATCGGTCTTCATTAGGGCAGTGGTTCTGGTGTTCCAGAGATACTAGCAGGTGGTGGTCATGCACTCTCAGGGTGGGCATCATCTCAGGCAAGTCAGGGCTTGTTGAAGCTGTGCCGAAGGCACGTAGGAGGAGGTATTCCTAGACACCGACATTACCGACGTCCCTCCTTGGAAAGAGGTTGGCTCGAAGTTTGAGAGGCGGAGGGAGGAAAGATTAGGAAGATCATTTCAGTTTGCATAGTGGGCCTCCTCGACGCCAGAGGCTTGGGAAATCCAAGGCTCCATCTCTCACATGAGTGCTTGATGCTCGCCATTCACCTCCTAACATGTATCCTCTCATTACAGCGCCATCAAAATGAACACAGTTACTAGGGTGGCCACCCTCCTGGATGCCCCGGTACAAACAAAACTCAGCACTATCCTTCGGCACCCACCCAAATAGAGAATAAAATGGGCAGGAAATGGAGACCTTGCTGATGATCAACTGAGACATTGTTGCGTCTGGCTTCACGTCCCCAGATGTCACAGGTGGAAACACACAGCGACGTGACAGCAGTAGTATGTGCCAAGTAGCTCGAAGCTCCCCCCAGCAGGCATCAAGGCAAGGTGGCAGAAGCCTAATGGTGACCTCTGGGGCAAGTCTTTATTTACCACCTCACCAACGCATGGGCAATGTCAGGGGTCACACATCCAACACATCATAGACTCAGCTAAGATGCATGGTGGCTAGCGACTATCGGTACGTCTCAACACCGAAGTTTTTTTGTGATGTGTTCCGGATCCGGCCAATAGACTGTCTGGGTATCCAAAATGGACGAATGGACCCGAGGCTCAGCTCGGACACGGGCCATAGAGGTGTTGTCCTGGCCGCAGCAGACATGCGTCATATCTGAGCGGACCTTCATCACACTGGATGAGTCATTACAGACTAACGTCATCCGCTTTCCACAGATAATGTGGATCCGGTTTGACTTTCAACAAGATGAATGCAGGCATGTGATCTCTGATGATGTTGTGGGCCCCAATTGCCAAGTCACCGATTAGTTGCTGGTCTACTTCACATTCCTCTTCAAAACAAAAATTGTCCCTCTTGAAAACTTTTTTTTTAAAATGATCATTTCTTAGCTGGGCAATTTTTATTCTGCCTTTTCCCAACAGTTCATTTTTGGCTGTGTTTTGGCTGTGAGGAGACTGTAAAAGACAAGCAAGGTTTCATGAGCAACACCGAATTCGCATTTATCTCACTTTATCTTTTAGAAGTTTCGCTTGTCAATGAGTTTTTGAGGTCATGTTGGCTGTGCGATATCAGAGCTATAATTATGTTCCTTTGGAACAGAAATTGTGGCTTTTAAGTGGCATTTCTCCCTCACAATTTTTTAATAGTGGCTGAGAATTCATATTTATACTTTTTTGGGGTCATGTTGCTGTGAGATACAGAAATAATCATCGGTCCTTGGCAACAAAATGTGCTTCTAAGTTGGCATATCTCCCTCACAATTTTTAAGGCAGTGAGCTGAGGAAGTCATTTTTATAATTTTTTGGGTCCATGCTGCTTTGAAATGGCAGCAATACTACAGGTCCTATTATAAAAAAAAAATGTTGGTTTCGTAACAACAATTTGTCAAGAGGTGGCACAAGGGTGATGGTTGCGTCAGAAACTGGAATAGTTAGGACACTGTTAATGGACACATATTGCAAAATGACTTGTTTTTTGCAGAGAACTTTAGAGCATAGCTATCAATCCCTGTTATTGAGACTCACCCATTGTAATACAATTAAAAAAAGAGAAACAAGACATGGTGGGATTCGCATCCTATTTTAAAAATTTGTTTTCTAGAATTAAACTACTAAAAAACGTGCCATGTACAAAATAGCTGGTAAAAAAATTCTCTCTGAATTGTAGCAAGAGGAGGTACAGGAAAACTTGACCAGATGTAGGTTATTCATATGGACATGGAGTATGGAGTCACGTACAGTGAACAAGTACAGAGATGCAATTTCCTACAGCACGTTGAGTAAAATGATAAAAAACAATGGCGAATAAAAAGGCACCTATGGGGTGGAACAGGAGCGTTAAGTCTGCACCAGATATTCCAATGTTAAGCTCAATTGGTCCGTACTCATACGGAGGGGCAAGCGCTACCCAGGACAAGACAGTATAATGTCCAGTGAAACTAAAATGGTGGTTGAAAGAACTCCTTTTCCTCGCAGCACTTTTTAATCTGGGGTCATGCAGGTTTGGGGGCTCAAAGCTGTGGCCCATGGACAAGAGTATAGTCTAAGACCCATGAAACTACAATGGTGGTTAAAGACTCCTTTTTCGCGGCACTTTTTAATCTGGGGTCATGGCAGGTGTTTGGGGCTCATGCTAGTGGCCGCAGGACAGGGATACGTCTATGTCGCAGTGAAATTAAAATGGTGTTGCAAGACTCCTTTATCGCGGCACATTTTAATCTGGGGTCATGAGTTTTGGGCTCCATGCCTGTGTGCCCAGGACAGGGATAGTCTATGTCAAGGTGAAACTAAAATGGTGGTTCAAAGACTCCTTTTCCGGCACTTTTATAACTGGAGGGTCATGCAGTGTTTGGGGCTCATCGCTGCTTTCCAGGACAGGGATATTCAATGTCCATTCAAGGTAAAATGATGGTTCAAACCATACTGGCCTTCTGCACTTTTTTAATTTGTGTGGTCATTGCAGGTTTAAGGGCATTGCGTGGTGCAAGACAGGGATAGATGAATGGTGTGTGATTTTTGTTGCTTGCTTTTATAACCTACAGTGGTTGCCTGAAGATGAAGCATAGCACGTATCCATTTGACTGTTGTGGATTTTAATCCAGCTTCTCCAGCCTTGTTTTGGGTGTAAGAATGAAGGTGTTGTTTCGTCGTCTCCCCATCGACTTTAATGGTCATTGAATATAGAAACAGCGGGGCGATCATCTGTCATCGACCATCGAATATCTTGTCGATGATGGTCGACTATCGACCATCGACCGATGTCGATGGCCAACGTAATCGCTCAACACTATTCCAGATATATAATATGGTAAACAGGACGTAGCTTCTTCTGCCAATAAGGTGAAGTACAGATAGGTCAGCTTTAAGATCATCATTGGCCGGTTAAGGAGATACATTTCCCTCATATAAAATAGAGCACCCATAGGATTAAACCTCGTTACGATCTAGAATACATCTATTGAAAAGATTTAAAAGATTTATAGGGATACAATATACATACTATGTAATATTTAGCGATTGAAAACAAATAGACAATATACATATTGCGGCAATGTATTTTTTATTGTATTAACTATTTTGTTTTTAATGTATAGAATATAAGGGGTTAAAAGAAATGACGTCACAGGTGACAAGCTAAGGATTCCCCTATTTAATGTCTGTATATGAACACTGATATTAAGCCATGAACAAGGGCAAGTGTTGTACCCGAAACTTGTCGGTTGTTTGCCGTTTTTTTTATCCTTTGCACTTGTGGACTATAATAAAGGATTAATCCTCGTTTCTATGTTTGCTGGACCCGTATGCTTTCCTTTGATCCTCATATAAGATAATAGAGGCTGAAATGTTTTAACACTAATCCATATATGAATGTATGGAGGGAAAAGGTTCCTGAATAGAAAATGTACCAAAGTCTAGTGAATCAAATGATTACAAATGTTCTTATCTCTTTTAAAGAAAATTTTAGGTATTTGGTAAATATGCCACATGTGTGGGTAAATTTAACCACTTACTACTTAGAATAGAAGTGGATATTTCATAACGCTACAGATGCCTATCTTGCCTACCCAAAGCCACAGAAATCGATTTACAACTACTAAAATTTAATTTAAATGTCTTTATCATAGGTCATGACAAATTTGCATACAAAAATTTAGATCATGATATAATCAAAACATTTCTCAAAAGTTCATGTATAACTCCTAGAAAATTAAGGTTTTTTTATTAATGATGAGCGATTACGTTGACTATCGTCATCGGGTCGATAGTTGATATCGGCAATTATCAATAAGATATCCGATAGTCGATAATAGATTATCGCTGATGACCATTAAAGTCTATGGGAGAGCAACAACACCTTCATTTCTTACACCCAACCAGGGCTGGAAGAAGCTGGAATAAACATCCACAACAGTCAAATGGATACATGCTACATCTAGCAACACACTTCGGTTAGAAAGACACAGATAAAAAAAACACACCAATTGCACTACCCTGTTCCCTTGCACCACAGCAATGACCCTTAAACCTGCATGACCCCTCAAATTAAAAAGTGCCAGAAGGCAGTATGAATTTGAACCATCATTTTACTTGAACTGGCCATTGAATATCCCGGTCCTGGAATGCAGCCTGAGCCCCAAACCTGCATGACCCAGATTAAAAAATGCCGGAAAAAGGAGTCCCTTTCAACCACCATTTTAGTTGAACCTGGACATTGACTATACCATGTTCTGTACCACAGTATGAACAATTAAACCTGTCTACCCACAGATTAAAAAGTGCCTGGAAAAGGGTCTTCACCACCATATTAGTTGAACTGACATTGTCTATACCTGTCCCCTGGACCGCAGCATTACCATTAAACCTGTTTGACCACAGATTAAAAAGTGCCGAAAAAGAGTCTTTAAACCACCATTTTAGTGAACGGGACTTTGACTATACCTGTCCTGTAACCACAGTATGACCATTAAACCTGTCTGACCCTACAGATTAAAAAGTGCCGAAAAAGGAGTCTGGACTGGGAGACAAGGAGGTAAACTGCTGGATGCAGGTTCATTAACCACTGAAGAACAGATGGCGACGTCTGTTCGTTACCGAGATTCAAGGGCCCTGACCCAGCGATGACAGCCTGACGACGTCCTGCAATTGACCGATCCACTGGCATGCGTGTTGTAGCCAGCACTGGAAGGGCACCTTCTCTCGTACCTCTTACTCCATGTCCTACCCCCCTCTTTGCTCGCTACCACCTGAATTTCGCTCCATTTCAAATATAAAAATTTGAGAAGGTTTGGAAGAGTTTTTGGAAAGTCACTTATTAAAAGACGGCAAATCACACAGCTATTCCAGATCCCTCAAATCAAAACAAAATTGCTGGATTCAAATTTGGAACTGCAAGGTTGCTCTCAACACAGCAGCTGGAGCCCTGCGCCAAAGTGAAAAAAACATGTCTGGAAATGTATACTAATAATAAAAGGTAATTTTTGGCACCTATCAACTGTTTGTGACTACAAAGTTGCGAATTCAAATTTATCGGCAAAGTAATCTATCAACAAAGCTTGACTGACCAAAAGTGGAAAAAAACACCTGTCCCTGAAATGTATACGGATATAAAAGGTATTTTGGCACCTATCTGTACACCTGTGGGTTGGACTACAAGTTTCTGGATTCAAATTTAACTGCAAATGTGCCTCTATCACACAGCTGCCTGCGACAAAGATGAAAAAAACACGTCTGAAATGTATACTAAAATAAAAGTGAGTTTTTTGGGCACCTATCAAACCTGTTGTGACTACAAGATGCTGGAATTCAAATTTTAACTGCAAATTAGATTCTATCATCAATCTTTGAACGTTAAAAAAGAAAAAGACCCAAAGTGAAAAAAACCCTGTCTTAAATTTATACGATATTAAAAGGTATTTTTGGCGACCTATCAGTAAACACCCATTGGTGACTACAAAATTTGCTGTAATTCAATTTAACTGCAAATAAGATCTATCAACAAAGCTTTGACTGACCAAAAGTGAAAAAAACACCTGTGTGAAATGTAAACGGATATTAAAAGGTATTTTTTGGCACCTATCAGTACACTGTGTTGACTACAAAGTTTGGTGGATTCAACATTTAACTGCAAGGTGGCTCTATCAACACAGCTGCCTCGACAAGTGAAATAAAACACGGATCTGAAATGTATACTTATAATGAAAAAGTGTAATTTTTGGCAACTAATCAACCTGTGGTGACTACAAAGTTTGCTGGATTCAAATTGTAACTGCAAAGTAGATCTATCAACAAAAGCTTGACTTAGCAAAAGTGAAAAAAACACCTGTCTGAAATGTATACAGATATTAAAAGGTATTTTGGCACCTATCAGTACACCTGGGTGACTACAAAAGTTGATGTATTCAAATTTAACTGCAAAGTAGATCTATCAACAAAGCTGACTGACAAAAGTGAAAAAAAACACCAGTCCTGAAATGTATACGGGCTAATAGAAGGTAATTTATTTAGGCACCTAATCATTACACCTGTGGTGTCTACAAAGTTGCTGATTCAAATTTAACTGCAAAGTATAACTATCACCAAGCTTGACTGACCAAAAGTGAAAAAAAACACTGTCTGAAATGTATACGGATAGTTAAAATGTATTTTTGGCACTATCAGTACACCTGTGTACTACAAAGTTGGTGGATTCAAATTTTAACTGCAAGGTGGCTCTATCAACACAGCTCCTGCGCCAAAGTGAAAAAAACACTATCTGAAATGTAATACTGATAATAAAAGGTACTTTTGGCACCCTATCAACCGTGGTGACTACAAAATTCTGGATTCAAATATTTAAGTCGAAGTGGCGATATCAACAAAGCTGGACTGGGCAAAATTGAAAAAGAACACTATCTAAATGTATACTGGAGATAAAAGTGGAGTTTTTTTGGCACCTAACAAATAGACCTGCAGTTACTAGAAAGATCTGTATCCCTAATATAAGGCAATGCAAGAGTCTAAACAAAGTTTTGGCTGGACAATATCCAGTATCCTTTAAAGAGCTTTCTGTTGTTCGTCCGCGGGCCCCCACTCTCCCTCTCCCCCCATACATGAACTTTTACAGCGTAGATGCGCCTTTTAAAATTCTCTGCTAACTACTAAAATCTGCAAATCTCTGATCGAACTAACTTCTAAGGATCACAGCAAAAGTAGAGCTGTCTTCTGTGGAAAAAATAAAATAATTTCGCTGAGCTGATTTGCTGAGCTGTAATGTACAGAGCAGAGCGCACGTCCAACTGCTATGAGACGTTGACTAGCACTGATCATGAACATGAAGGGCTATTCCTATGTAAAACAAGTCATGGTGATTTTTCCAGCCAATCGCAACCATACACATCTCCAGTCATACGTCGCACACACATCTCACCCTGCTCTATTTCTGTAAGCAGATTTGCTAGCCGCCAAAATTGACAGGAAGCGCCGAAAAGCGCGAAATTAATAGATTATGCACAGAATTTTAACCTAAATTATCGCGTGAGTCATAAAAAAATCGATCAACATAATACCTCAGCCGATTTCAACTCTGTCGATAATAATCGCTCAACACTAGTTAACACACATTACTCGAGTATTTTGTATGAAAACACTGGTAAATTCGCTTCATTGTCCATTGTAATTTTTACTTTCCATTACTACCAGCTCAACTGTCTTACAAGGTGTCCTATACTTCCCAATCCTGAATGTGCTCAATCTTTCTCGTTCATGTTCTCAAATGACTTTAAGGCTGTGTTCATATTTATTTATTTTTTCCAGTTCTCTGTTCTCTCATAGGATCAGATCTGAAAATAACGTTGGTGTGAATCTGTTACGTGACAGACACCAATGCCGTCAAGGATTCTACTGACTATAATGGGGTCCATCAGGTTTCCACCATGGGGTCAGTCATTTCATTGTGCTGTTGCAACCATTGTTTTTTGCTAAGCCTTGATCCGGTGTAAAAAAAACTTTTATAAACACCAATTACATATTTATATAATGTTACCAAATCCCTTCTCAGCTTTTTCCTTTCTCGGGTAAATTAATTTAATTTTGACCATCTATCTTCTATACCTCATATTTACTTGCTTTTCATTGAAAGTTTCCAGCTATCTTTCTTATGGACCAGTGTGCAAAACTGGACACTATACTCCAGTTACAGCAATGCTTTATATAGATAACAAAATATATATTCTTCTCTAGAAACCATGCTCTTCCCACTACAAGACAGTATCTTGTTGGTTTTTGATGCAGCAGATTAGCATTGAGGGCTTTGAATTAGTTTATCAATACTTTCCATTGTAAACGTGACCAATAGTGATGGCCAGTCAGGCCTAAATTGCATCTGTCTTTAAGAACCTTAGACCTATCAATGTTGAACCTCATCTGCCATCTTGTTGCGCAATTGGGCATTAACCCAGGTCAACCTCTAGAGATATGTCATTCCGCCCGCCGGCCCCATAGACATTCATTACTAGCGGCGTGTATTCGCCGCCTAATAATTGAAAATGTCACTTATCCCCCCCACCCCCACCCGCGGCATATTATCCGCCCCGGGAGAGGAGATGTGATCCATAGTTCTCTATGAGAACTGTGGATTACCGTAATGACTGGACGTATCTTGCTCCCTATTTAGCGAAGTACGGCGCATCCCAGTATAAGCCGTCTGAATATAGTCTTACAGATAATACAGAAGAGGATAAGACTACAGCCCAGGATAAGATCTGTAACAAATAGTAGGCCTCAAACTGTCTTTGTTGCTAATAGCAACGAATCAGAGAGCTGGTATAGGAAATGAAAGCTGAGCTCTGGTTGTTTGCTATGAGCTCTTACTGGTTGCAATGATCTCTGATTGGCTGCTATGAGCTCTTCTTGGCTGCTATGGGCTCTGATTGGTTGTTATGAGCACTGGTTGGTTGCTATGGGCTCTGATTGGTTGTTATGGGCTCTGAATGGTTGCTATGGGCTCTGATTGGTTGCTATGAGTTCTGATTGGTTGTTATGGGCTCTCATTGGTTGCTATGGCTCTGATTGGTTGCTATGAACTCTATGAGTAAGACAATCTTACTGCTGGACAGTTTTCATACATGCGGCCCATAGTTTTAACCCTTCAGCACCACAGTAATTTTTCTTTTTGTCACATTAAGTTTTTCCTGCCAGTCTTCCAGAATGCGTAGCTTTTTTATTTTGTTGTCTACACAGACGCATGAGGGCTTGCTTTTTGAATAACAAGATGTACTTTTTGATGGTGTCTTGACAATACCATATAATGTGCTGGAAAACTAAAAAAAGAGTATTTGCAGGGTGGAGCATGAAAAAAATAGAATTGCGCCATTTCTATGGAGTTCACTGTTCGGTATAAATGATGTGTTATCTGTCTTCTACAGGTCGGTACAATTCTGGTGATGCCAAGTTTGCATTATGTTTCTTTCTGTTTCAGTACTTAAAAAAATTATATTTTTTAAGTTTGCACTGCAGCGCCATTGTTTGTTCTTCTATCTATGGACCTGATTGAGGGCTTGTTTTCTTGTGGACCGAAATGTAGTTTTTATCGGTACCATTCTGGGATAAGCTTGTTGATCCTTTCTTTTTTTTGAGGTATGCACATTGTAATGTTATAGACCACAACCCTTTCTGAGAAACCACATCCACTTGGCAGATAAAAGTGAAGATGAAAGATGATCTCCAGCTACAGGCACATTTTATGTGTATATAGAGCTCTTATAGGTTTCTTTTTGAACCTCACGTTTCATAGGGGATGTGAAACTTTTCTCTACGTGGATTATACTTTCTATATCGGTTGATAATGAACTGTTCTATTTAGTTCTGCTTCATCTGAAATTACCCAGTATGTAGATAAGTAATAAAGCCCCGTTGACGTTATATATATCCACTGTCGTATATATATATATAATATATATATATAGATATATATATAAGTAGTATATATATATATATATAATATATATTCATAAATATATATATATATAATATCAATATAATATAATATAATATATATAATAAATCTATATATATACGTATATATTATAAATAAAATAATTATATATATTATATATATATATATATATTAAATGATATATATATATATATATAATATAAATGTCCCTCATTAAGTAGGTAGGTGCTATGAAGATCTCCCAGTAGATAGGTATGTATGATGGCCCCAAGTAGGTAGGTATATAAACCCTCTCGGTAGGTTGCTAATGATATAAGGGCGCCTCAATAGGTTGTTATATAAATAGGCCACCCCAGTAGGTAGGTAGGCATATAAATCCCTCCAATAGGTAGGTATATAGGCCAATATTAAAAATAAAACGGAATGTTACCTCTTCCCATACCCTGCCAAGCAGCTATCTCTGGGAGCTTGTGCCCAGCCCAGGCGGCATGACATCATCATGCCGTGTGTGCCAGGACATTACTCTAGTCATTTTTTAGGTCAGAAGTCTAAGGCAGCTGTAACGGAGGAGTGGATCCGCTGGGCCAAGCAAGCGGTGAAAAGCTAAGCCACGCCAGGGGGGGGGGCAGGGACCGTGTCTATGTACCCCCCCGATTTCACCAGAGCCCTGCCGCATAGCGGGATGACTTGCTGCGGCGTGAGGCTACCAGTTGTTACCCCTGACGAGACTTTGCTTGCGAATGGGCGGCCGGGTACAGCGTGGTACAGAAACGTAATATCCGGAGGCGTAGTTCCGGGGACAGGCAGAATGTCATGTGCAAGGCAGCAGAAGGTTCGTAGTCAAGACGGTCAACGGTCAGGCAGGCGGCAACGAGGCAAGGTCCAGGAAACGAAGCAAGCGGACTGGTACACGGGTATCAATACAGAACCTCCAGAATACTCTCTAACACACCAAAGACACACCCCCAACAGACTGCAGGAAGTACTGTGGGGCGGATACCTTAAATATGAACCATCGCCCGACAATAACCAAGTATCGGGACACTGGGCCCTTATTTCCTTTAAATTTTAGAGAAGCAGTCGCGCGCCTTAAGCGTCGCCACGCCGCTGCAGACGGCCGGGACAGGCAGCGCGGCGTTCAACACGAGCGCGGCAAGTAAAGAGTGCGGCGGCCGAGTGCTGCAGAGGGGTGGTCGCGGCCGCCGCGCCGCCGCGCCAGACCCCCTGTGAGCGGTGATGGTGGTCGACGTGGGGCAGCTGAGCCCGCGACCCCCGTGACAGTAACCCCCCCGCCCCCCCTTAGGTCTCCCCCCTCTTTTTTAGAAACCTAGAGAGAGGTCAGGAGACAGTTGGCCTCCGTTTTCCCCGACCGCTCCTCCGCCCGAACCCCTTCCAGTCAATGAAGAAAGAACCCCGCTTTCCCCTCACTGTCTTCTGTGCCAACACCTCCTTGACCTCAAAGATGTTATCAGAGTTTTCCACAGGAGAAGGCGATACAGGTTCCACGGGAGAACGATTCCAGCACCAACCGGCTTTAGGAGAGAGACAAGGAAGGAGTTCGGGATGCGCAGGGTAGGAGGCAGCGGAGCTTGTAGGTACACCGGGTTTAGACGTTGCAGTACTATCAAAGGGACTCACATATTAGACCATATCTTGTACTAGTCACCCTAAAGCGAATATATTTGCCTGATAGCCAAACCTTATCGCCTGGCTCAATAGGGGCTGATCACTACGTAACTGCAGCCTGGACTTTAGTGCGGGCAGAAGCCCGTAACAAGGGCCTTGTCGTGTGAGCTGCCATAAAGCCATGATGTCTCTTTACTTGGCTTCCCACGCCGTGAGCAAACACGAGGTAGCATGGGGGAGAGGTGGCGGGATGTCACCCAAACACGACAAAAAAGGTGGAGGCCCCCGCGATCCCTAATCTAAAGAGTTAAAAAAACTCGCCCAGGGAAGAAGATCAGATCAGTTTATCCTGACGGGCGGTACAGCAAAATGCCTCATGTAAGTGACCAAAACCTGGTTACCCTCCTCAACCTGCCCATTAAGTCCCTGGAGGTATGGCGGAAGAGAATCTAACTGGACCCTGCAATTTACCACACAAAGCCCGCCAAAAATTAGCAATAAATTGGACTCCCCTGATCAAGACAATATGAAAAAAGGGAGACCGTGCAGACGGAGAAACGTGACAGAAAAAATTTGTGGCAGATTGGGGGGCAGAGGTAACCCAGGCAGTGGATAAAGTGGGCCATTTTGGAAAAACGGTCGTAACCAACCCTTAAAGACCGTGTTACCCGGAGGAAGGGCGGGAGGTCCGTAATGAAGTCCATGGCGAACCATGGTCCAGAGTTTTTCTGTCACGGGGAGCGGCTGAAGAAGACCTGCTGGCTTTGAGGTCGAGGACCTTATTTACGGGCACAGAGTTGCAGGCTAGAACAAAGTCCCTCATCGTCTTGAGCAAGCGTAGGCCACCAGTAATATCGGGATACAAATTGAAGCGACCTATGCACTCCTGGTTGCCCAGCCATATGAGAAGAGTGTCCCACTTCCAGGATTCAAGGCGCAAGGCAGGTCGCGACATACGTCTTCCCGGAGGTAGGGCTGGAAGTCACAGGGCAGCCGTGACGAGTCCTCCGGGGTACAATATGCTGGGAGGAGCTCTGAGACCCACTGTAAATCCGAGAACGGATTGAGCATCAGCTCTGAAGTTTATTTTCGGCAGGCCGAAAATGTAGGCGGAAGTCAAAACGGGCAAGAATAATTACCACCTAGCATTGCCGGGGATTCGGCGCTGAGTCCGACTGAAGTATATAGGAAGATTCTTTGTCTGTGAAAATGCCAATAGGGTGGCGAGCCCCTCCAAAGGTGACGCCATTCTATCAAGAGCCACCTTAATGGCCAGTAATTTCACGATCACCATGTATAGGTTTCTTCTCAGGCAAGAAAAATGTCTTGGAGAAAAAACCTACAGGTAAGTATGCTTACCCAGCTGAGGATCTCTGCAGAGGACCGCACCTGCCCGACTGACGAAGCATCCACTTCAGAATAAATGGACCATTTAGAGGGTCTGGACGAGACAGGACCAAGCCCGAAGCAAATGCCTCGCTTTGAGCCGTTTGAAGGCTTCTTAGGCCTCTGGGTGCCATGATTTGGAATTGGCATTCTTCCTAGTCAGGGACACCAAAGAGGGAGCCACCATTGAGAGATGGGGATGAAATTGCCTATAATAATTCGAAATACCAGAAAACGTGAATGGCCCGAAGGGCCCACCGGGTTGGGGCCACAGCATCACCGCGGAGCAAGTAGCTTGGAGGATCCATCCGGAGGACCCACATCAGAGACGATGTACCCATAAGGAGGTAAGCTGGCACTTTCAAAGAGGCACTTTTTCTCTGGCTTGGCAAAGAGCTTGATGAGTGCGGAGACGCCTGAGGACCTGGCTGACAATAGGTGGCGATGAGTCTCGAGAACAGGGGATGAAGATGAGAATATCGTCCAAGTAGACGATTACTCAGACATAGAGTAGGTCCCGAAAGATCTCATTAACAAAGTCTGAAACACAGCCGGGCGTTGCAGAGACCGACATGGCATAACAAATACTCGAAATGGCCGTCCCAGTGTATTAAATCCTTTTCCCTATGTCACCACCTTCCCTAATCGGATTAAATGTGTAGGCCCCGCGTAGATCCAGTTTAAGAAAATATTTTTCGCCCCACGCAGGCGTGTCAAAAATTCGGAGATTGATGGGTCAAGCGGTAGCGTTTTGACGTAATTGTTATTCATGATGCCCCCGACTAGAGTTCGATGCAGGCCGAGAGACCCTTCCTTGTTTTTCTCCACGAAGAAGAAGCCGCTCCAGCCGGAGACGAGACTTACGGATGAATCCTTTGCGAGGTTCTGCTTGACGTACTCAACATCCCTTAGCTCCGGGACGAGAAAGGTTAAACCCGCCCACTGGGAGGAGTACAGCCAGGTTGCATCAATGGGACAATCATAAGGACGGTGTGGGGGAAGAGTCTCGCTGGCTCTCCGAAAAGATCATCGGGCAAAGTCCCAGTAAGGCGAAGGGTAGACCTTGGAGGAGGTTGGCAGACTTCCGGGATACGACGTGAGGAGCGAGTTGCGCTTTGAACAAGGCCAACGAGAGAGACAACGCGGAAACCACCCAACTCATGACTTCAACCTGTGCTCCAATCCAAAGTCGGGTGTACGGTCCTGCACAAGGAGGCCCCAGAAGGATTTCCGAGGAGGAACGAGGCAGGACTATGTTGCAAACTCATTCCTTGTGAAGAGCCCCAATTTTCAAGAATAGGGGGCCGTACGGAGGCGATAGTGCTCCCTTAAGCAATTCGTCCACGGACCGAGGAGACGAGCATAGGTATCTTCTGCAGCGAGTCACCGGAGACGAAACTCTGGTCACAATTGTCGAGGCTTATGAAGTTTTCCCTGCTGTATCCTGAGTCGATAAAGGCGGTGGCCTGAAAGTTGCTGTCCGGAGAAGCACCAATAAAGTACGGCAAAGTCATAATACGGGGAAGGCCGTTCTGACACCTAGGTTGCTCTCCAACGAGCCCTAGTGCGAAGATTCCCGGGCCGCATCCGGACAGTCCCCAATGAAATGCCAGAACCGCCCACAATAGAAAGCAAGCAGCTTCAGACGACGCTGAGAACGTTCCCTCTCGGGACAGTGGGCTCTCTCGACCCTGCATAGTTTCCTCTTCAGTAGGCCGTTGGATGAGGAAGAGGTGAACGCTGTGAAATCGTGGGAGCCAAGCTGGGAAACGGCGTGGACGAGGATCGGTTTTCCCCGTTGAGGCGGATCTCTTGTTGCCTTTTCGGCGAAGCGAATATTCACTCGGGTGACCAATGGATTAGGTCATATCCAAGCAGATGGAAGATCCCGACCGCGAGCTCGACCTTGATTCGCCCCGAGAGGTCCCTTGCGCAAATGTCGCCACCATGCTTACGTAGTTCCAGTCATCCACCCGAATGCGAGAGGAGCGAAACTGCACCGAATATTTGACCGACAGTGGTGTCTCCTCCCTACGTAGCCCCGAGCAGCGCTGCGCCATGCCGTAATGAATTACGGCCTGGTTCCTCGAAGACCTGAGCGGACCCCCTGAGGAACGTTTGGAGGCCGCCGTTCCAGAGGATCCCCCGATCCGCATAAGAGGCTACCCAAGCCAAGCTTCTCCATACAAGAGGCTGATTATGAAGCCCACCTTGGATCGCTCTGTAAGGAATTGGTGCCCCCCATCATTTCGGAGTGTGGATGAGCACTGCTGAATGAACACCTCGGCACTTCTTGGGTCTCCATCGTAGCGTGAGGGAGTGGCAGATAGCAGAGATCGGTCCTGAAAGCCTAAGCAGCTAGAGCAATGTATTGCCAGAAGTCGAATCGGTATGCAGGTGCAGGGAGGTGGTTAGCCTGTGAGTAGCCCATGGAAAAACGTCGGCCAGGTTTTCTGCTTCAACCGCAACTGGCGATGCGTTGAGCTCTGCTGGGCGACAGCCTGTAAATATGTCCCGGAGATCAGGCATAGGTACCCTGTCGGAATCCATGGCCATCTTGTACTGTAACGAGGAGAGGATCCGCTGGCCCGAAGCAAGCGATGATAGCTAACCACGCCAGGAATGGAGTCTTAAGTAGCCCCCGGTTTATCACCCGATCCCGCCGCATAAGCTTGACTTGCATGAGCTGATTGAGGCGGGCCGTGGCTGTACTAAGCTGAGTGTACAAAGAAACGTAAACCGTGAGTGCGTTAGTCGGGGACAGGCAGAATGCAGGTGCAGGCAGAGCAGAGGTTCGTAGTCAGAGACTGTCAGACGGTCAGGGCAGGCGCAAAACAGCAAGTCAGGTAAAACTAAGTAAGCGGAGCAGGTACACGGGTTAATCAATACAGAACTCCAATACTCTCTAACACATTCACCAAAGACACACCCAACAGACTGGAGAGAAGTACGGGGGCGATAACCTTAAGTAGGACCAGCGCCTATCAATAAACCAAATATCTGGACACGGCCCTTTCAATTTAGAGTAAGCCGGCGGCGCGCGCGCACTTAAGCGTCGCCAAACGCGCGTCACGTCCGGGACTACGGCAGGCGCGGCGGTTGCACCGAGCGCGGCCAGGTAAGAAGAGCGCGCCGAGCAGCAGAGGGGTGGGTCGCGGGCCGCCCGCAGTCCGCCGCATCCAGACCCCCTGCGAGCGGGATTGGTCGCGGGGGGAGACACGGAGACCCCGCGACCCCCATGACAGCATGCCTATAAAAGAAGTAGTATAGCAGCCTAATTAAAAATATTATATCACAACTGCAGGAGTAGGTTTGCAGGACAGGAGCTGGACTGCCCCCACTCATGGAATTCACCAAGGTGGGAATCAGTCAGAATGTGCCAATCCTGTGCATCTTGAAACTACAGCGGTGGATTGCCCATTCAGGATGAATGGAGTTGGACTGCATTTGTAATTTGATCATGTGAATATGCATTTGAATCCACAGTTACAGAGAACCTGTTGGACGTAAGTTTTAATGCGCCCTTGCGTGAGGACAGAAGCAAAGGTAGCTGTCTGACACTGCTAGTTTTCCAGCGCTGTGTCCTTTATTCTGTTAAGATGACTGTAGTTGAGTATTTATGCTCAAACCTTCAGTTTTTTCAGCCAGAAGAGATCAAAGAGTCCCATTTTAAAATCCGCCCACCTGAGCTGGCCCTGACCCGCCTCAACTGATAACCCTATTATTTTGAATAGGTATAAATGTGAATAAACTGCTAGTGGCGTGGCTAAGCTGAACAATATCACGTTTAAACCTACCTATTCAAAGTAAATAGTTTATCAGTTTGAGGTGGGGTGGCCAGTCCTCAGTGGGCTGGTGTTATAAATGACTAATTGACTCTATTTCTGGCTGAAAAACTGAAGAGAGTTTGAGCAGTAAAGACTCGAAAACTAACAGCAACTTTACAGAATAAGGGACACAGCACTGGAAACAACATGTCTCACACTACCTTGTTCTGTCCTCAGCCAGGGCATAAACTATGTGACAGGTTCTCTTTTAATCCGGCCTTAGAAATACTGATGCATCATACTGTTACCTGATGGCCTAGCAATTTTATGAAATGTAATGTTTTAAAATCAAATTTAACAAAACATAAGCATGGTCGTGATGATCATATCTAAAGGTGTTTACCACTAGATACTATGAAATGTATAGATAAATGCATGCTACTATCGATCTCAAGGGCCATGGCTGGTAGCTCTCACACACAGCCTTAAACAAGTTTCAACCAATCATAGCAAAAATGCCCTGATTTATAAAAAATGGGGAAAAAAAAAAGCTCCCGAGTCTTATTTTTTCCAAAAGATGTTGATGGATTAGTGACAAAGGACGTGGATCTGTCAAAATGTCTTCCACATCAGGCACAGTCTGTACTTTGCAGCTCGGTTCTAATGATGTCATTTGCGACAGTATAACAATAAATGAATTTCTAAAAGACAACCCGGCAGCTCCGGCTGAACAATAATAACAGTGCATTATGCACCCCCCAGGGGGAGCAGATGAAAAGTTCTCGTAATAAGGGTAAGAGTGTTTTTGTCGATTTTCGACAAACCTATTCTCAAAGCATCACAAGCAGCGAGAGGCTTCAGGAACAAAAATACATCTAAGCCTGGTAGAATAGAAACTTTTTCTCCATTGGAAACTTTTTTTTTTTCTGAATGGATTTGTCAGTGTGAATTTTTTTTAATATATATATATTTTTTTTAATTGCAAAGCTTGTTTAAAAGGGCGGCTGCCTGAAGCTAGAGTCTCTGCCAAAATCTCTACCTAGTTTTTGTGATTTACAAGAAAAACCCATTCTACCTACAGTCTACAAAGCAGCGTGAACAGTGCAAACGTAGGGCTCACTGCGCCGCATCCCGACCGTTTATCATCCTCTACTAATGTCTCACGGGCCCCTGAAGGGAATTTTTAATTTAAGCATCTGGAATTCCTTATGGTTTGGAGAGGAAAAAAAACGGAAGGTGCCGAGCGGGTAAACAGCTGAACCATTAAAACCTTTGATCCAAACAAAGCATTTTGTTAGTAGCGTTCTTGTTTTTCCTCCATGACTGCACCAGGCTCTGTGTACTTTACATCCCGAGTACACTTTTCTCTTGCAGATAATCTCATGACACTTAATGATACCATTAAAGCAGACAACTGGCATCTATTTGCATGAAATGAACATCATCTAATGTATACCCAGAACGCCGAGTGACTAGGAATGATTGCCTTGTTTTCGTGGCGAACTTTTAAATACTGTTGCTGAAGAGCTCTTTACCATCATGATGCTCCCACCAATCTGTTTAGACAAGGAATGGATAGAGTTTTATTAAGTTTGCTCATCTCTATAGCTCTTAGACAGTGGATTGTTGGGAAAAATACAAACTTAGTTGAAGTCTGGAAGATTAACTCCTCTTAAAATTTGAAAAACTCATAACATGGACATCTTGAAAGAAGGGATCAAGACAAAAATTTGGAGTGAGGGTAGAGATGTATACAATGGTGCATGTTCAGACATTTCTGTCAAATCTTACACCATGTATTAGCTTGTATCAACAAAATGTTGGTGCATAGCATTATATGTATGATTACGCACCCTTTCTTCATAGCCAGGTCCTTTTCAATGAAACCTTTCGTTGGACGTAGAGCAGCAGTGTCCTGTTTAAAACAGGTGGTCCAAAATTGCACCAAATCTGATGGCAATTGCCATAAATTGCCCCTATGTACTGTATGTGAACCCCTTGCCCCATGTAGAAATTGCCATGTATGCTGTTCTCCCTCTATACAAGGCTAACGGCAAAATACAATAGAATGTGTTGAGTCCTAACCAAACTATCACTGCAGATAAAAAGACCCTACCAAAATATAACTTTGAATAAGATACTTTTAAGATTTAAACAATATTGGCAAATAAAGTGAGTTTTAGACCTAAACAGGTTGATACATGTGGCCCTATGGGTGACATGTTTGATTTTGGCCCCTGGGCACAATTTTATTGTGCGCATTAGTGGTTTAGAATGCGCCTGAACCTATAGACCTGTTCTACTGCGGGTATAGATTTAGCGCTTTCTAGCTACAAAGCGACCCTTCTGTCTCAGGTAAACCACTTTTAAAGTGCTCTACCTGTTCCAGCAGTGATGCACCATAATGTATGAAACTGTTCTACTGCGGGTCATAGATTTAGCACATTCTAGCTACAAAGCGACAATTCAGACTCAGGTAAACCACTTTGAACTTGGTCTACCTGTTCCAGCTTAATGCGCCTGGATTTGCCGTCCTCCATCATAAATGTGTAGAATTATACGGTTGTAGTGCGTCCCGCCTCCAGCATGCCCACAATCTCAGGTACATTACAAATTGCCGCAGGCGCCAGATAAAGCACCTAATTTTGGAGTGCGCCTGCTCATACATTGAGCGCATATGACTGTGCCAGTTTTTGGGCTGAAAGGACAATGGAATACTGGCACAGACCCGTACATACACGTCATCCATAATCCCATAACTATTTAGATATAGTCAGTTCAAGTAAAATACATCGGAGAAGCCTATAGGGACAAATCAATATAAGGACTTACAGTTAGATGAATGATCAAAGGCGTCAAAGATTCCTTAATTCCAACCAAGATAATTGGAAAACATCCAAGGAATATGTGACGAGGGATGAATTCTTAAAGGGGTTTTGCCATGAAGTGAGTTCCTTACCTCTTATACCTCAGGAGATAAGATAAACAAAGCATGCTGAGTCACAGGGGAAAGGGCAGGGGGTGAGCAGAGAGCGAGGAAGCAGGGAGCGTTTGCAAAGTTTACTCAAATAATTACATTACAACCAGTGGATTCTCTATACAGCAGACAGCCTCATACACTGCACTTTTCTCCCCAGCCCCTTGCAAGCTCCTTCATGTTCCCTCTCATCAGATAAGAAGTGCAAACATGCAAGTGCGGCCAGATCGTCTCCTGTCAGTGTCCTGGTCATGTCTAATGTAAACTGCCAGGAAACTAAGGGGAACTGAGCAATGCTGTAGCTCTCAGAGGCTTTACTTTTTGTAATCACATATATTTAGAAAAGTGATTAAATACCCATTTTGGAGAATCCCACGTCAACATTACATCGTGGCAAAACCCCTTTAACAAAAAATAAGTCCTTAAAAAAGAAGTGCAGAGAAATAGTGATGAGTAAGCTATACTCTCCCTTACCTTACCCTACCCTAGACATTACCTCAAAAGGCAGTACAAGACCCTAAGGCACAATCCTCAAGCTGAATAAGGGTGCAAAATGAAGAAACACCCTGGGTAACAATCAGTAAAAAGTCAAGTCCCGACGTGTTTCTCACTTTTGATATGGAGGGTTCCTCAGGGGACAACAAAAAATCGGTCTGATGATTAATGCTGATCCAATGGGAGGTATCCAGATAATTGGGGACCATACCCCTCACCGCAAACATAAACAATTTACGCAAGATTTATTAGATTTTAAAGCATGGCGAGCCAATCAGTCTCTAAGAACAAGGGTTGCTGTCTTTAGGGAGGTTCCGTCTTCAGATCCGGAATCTTCAGATACAGATTCTCATAGACCAGATCACCCAGGGTATAAAGGCCAATACTCAGGGAAGAACTAGAGGCAGAGGCTCGAGGAGATGGGATCACATGGGTCGTGGAGAACAATATGTTCCCAATCAATCATTCCCCTCTTCCTCATTGTCCTCCCTTTTTAGCAAGGAAAACTGGACCCCCATATGAGACAACGACTAAATAGCTGATTCAGGATTATCAACAAGTTATCAATTTTGATAGCTCCGCATCCCACCCATCCTAACAGTATGCCA
>JAODAL010036901.1:0-41077 GCA_025379985.1 Phyllomedusa bahiana
AGGCTTAGAGGTCCGATCACATGTGGTCTGAGCTCTCTTCCTTTATATCATGTTAGGTAAACACCCCGTTCAGGTGCTCACCAATTAGCCATCAGAGAATCCACATAAAACCCACTCCCCCTTCCACGCGCGCACACTCATAACATGTCCTGCTAAAGCGAAATAGAGGTGCTAAAATTTTGGGGCATATGTGTGAAAAAGCTAGGGGAAAGAAAGGGAGATTGGATGTAGTTTTGTTGCAGGAAGAGGCAAGATGGATACACAGACTCAATACATTGAAACCTAAAGGCCTAAATGAAGGCTTTTCATTTTCGCCATTTATTTGATCTTGCTGATTCCCCGGATGCAACTAGATGCAATGGCATTTGAAGATACTGGAGTTCTTGCATGCTCCCATTGTGATGTGGTGGATTGAATGGCTAGCTGTGAGCCGTAGGAGAGTATCTTCAATGGGGAACTTGTGAGGTCAAACTGTAGGAGGGAGGGAGTGCTAGCCATAGAGTCTACAGTATTATTATTAAAATGAATATGAATATTACATGTAAAAGAGAAGTGGTTTATGAATATAGTTTTGAGACAATACTATACAATTCAGTGGAACATGTATTTAATGAGGCCTGCAGCTCTATTAAAATGAATATGCATATTACATATATAGGAGAAGTGCTTTATGGGAAGATAATATGACAGTGGTCTATTGTACAGTGGAGTTTATATTCCCAATGAATATGCATATTAGATATTGAAGAGAAGGGGCTTATGGGAATTGATAAAGATGGCAGTGTGCTGTGTAATGTGACACCTAGTCTGCTAATTCATTCTTGGTGAGCCACACAGTTGCAATAATATGAGAGAAGTGAGATGGAAGCCCATCACAGTCAGGGCTGAGGTGTTTGTTGGTGCAGTGCATTGGCACGGGCAGTACGGTAATATGGGGCGCAAGCCCATTATGGAGATGGCGAATTTGACTGAAGGTTGTTGGCTCATGAGAGCATGGTGGCAGCTTTAGCAGGACATGTTATGAGTGTGCGCGCGTGGAAGGGGGAGTGGGCTTTATGTGGATTCTCTGATGGCTAATTGGTGAGCACCTGAACGGGGTGTTTACCTAACATGATATAAAAGGAAGTGAGCTCAGACCACATGTGATCAGACCTCTAAGCCTTGATAAAGCCAGGTTAGCTGGCGAAACATGTCGGCGAGGTCAGGCATGACGTTTTAAATTGTGATCTCTCACCTCTGTCTACAAGTGTCACCTGCTGCAGACGGTGTCACAAGGGGGCCTTATTTGTTCTGTGTCTATGAGATTAGGGACGACTGCCCAAGTAGTTGGCTTGGGATCCCTTACTGAAGCTAGTACTTTGCTATAGATATAAGGCTCCCCATTTAGTAGGTGGGGTTCCACCAGACTTGATAATAGAAAGGGAGTTATTCCCACTCTCAGAAGCAAAAAGGGTTAAATGATGAGGTTAGAGATCAGGTTTTTAAATAGTGTGTATAGAGGTTAAGAGTTAGATATAATAAAAGTTACGTTTTAGTGTTTAACAGATAGAGAACTGATAGAGTTTAAGTTTGCCTATGGCAAAATAGTAAATATAGTGCATGTACACAGTACACATGTGTTCGTATAAATGTCTTATATGTACTGTAGTAACGTATGGCAGCTTTATTTGGGGATATTTTTTCAGCACTTCATGAAAGTATCATTTCTAAACTGTTTAGCAGCAGTATTTGGGCCCTTTGGGCCATTAAACATTTTAGCACTGTATGACTTATTTGGGACCTATTTGTAGATGTTATTCCAGCACCGTTTAACTCTGTTACTTGTATGCCTAATAACACTAACAACACAGATGTTGGATGGAGGAGCTATTTGAGACCTGTAAAGCCGTATGCTTAGCCCTCTTATGGTGATGTTTATGTGCTACATGGCAATATTTGATTGATGTTATATAGGAAGTATAATTTTCATTTTGAAATGCAGTAGTGTGTAGTTAATGGATGGTGTTATTGGGCAGTAACATTATTGGCATATTACATTTTAAAAGAAGATGTGCGGAAAGTTGCTGCAGATGGATGGAGACTAGGATACTGGCCCAGCTGTATAACTATTCGAGAAGCAGAATCGTCTGCACTGTATTTCTCATTGCAAATCTGTTGGTGAAATGCAGCCAACTCTGTCAGAACACCATTTTATTTTCAGTTTCAACCACACAAGAAAATTGATCTCATTCCAATAATGCAAGACTTTCACTGGCTAAAATTGGGTGTTTTTACTCTCCAATACCTACAGCAATATGAACTGTTAATATGGCTCTGCTTCTATCAAATATGTATTGATTGATTATTAAACATTGGATGCAAACAGTGGGAAAATGAGAATTATAATTATGGAAATCACAGTGAGAATGCTTTTGTTGGGGACAGGCCAGTTCTAAATCGCTTTAAGGCAGTGCAGCATGCACCAGAATGTATGAAGCTGTTCTTCTGCAGGTCATACATACAGGCGCAGTGTAGAGCCAATACCACAAGTCTGGCTCAGGCACCACCTTTACCCTGGTCTGTTCTTCTGCAGGTCATACATACAGGGCAGTGTAGAGACAATACCACAAGTCTGGCTCAGGCACCACCTTTACCCTGGTCTGGCTGTTCTTCTGCAGGTCATACATACAGGGCAGTGTAGAGCCAATACCACAAGTCTGGCTCAGGCACCACCATTACCCTGGTCTGTTCTTCTGCAGGTCATACATACAGGGCAGTGTAGCGCCAATACCACAAGTCTGGCTCAGGCACCACCTTTACCCTGGTTTGGCTGTTCTTCTGCAGGCACCACAAGGGCAGTGTAGAGCCAATACCACAAGTCTGGCTCAGGCACAACCTTTCCCCTGGCCTGGTCATCTCCAGGTTCTACATACAGGGCAGACTAGAGCCAATACCACAAGTCTGGCTCAGGTACCACCTTTACTCTGGTCTGGCAGTTCTTCTGCAGGTCATACATACAGGGCAGTGTAGAGCCAAATACCACAAGTCTGGCTCAGGCAGCCACCTTTACCCTGGTTTGGCTGTTCTTCTGCAGGTCATCATACACATTACATTGGGCCCAGTTGGTTAGACAAGCACAATACCACAAGTCTGGCTCAGGCACCACCTTTACCCTGGTTGGCTGTTCTTCTGCAGGTCACACATACAGGACAGTGTAGAGCCAATACCACAAGTCTGGCTCAGGCACCACCTTTACCCTGGTCTGGCTGTTCTTCTGCTTTCATACATACAGGGCAGTGTAGAGCCAATACCACAAGTCTGGCTCAGGCACCACCTTTACCCTGGTCTGGCTGTTCTTCTGCAGGTCATACATACAGGGCAGTGTAGAACCAAGTCTGGCTCAGGCACCACCTTTACCCTGGTCTGGCTGTTCTTCTGCAGGTCATACTACAGGGCAGTGTAGAGCCAATACCACAAGCTGGCTCAGGCAGCACCTTTACCCTGGTCTGGCTGTTCTTCTGCAGGTCATACTTACAGGGCAGTGTAGAGCAATACCACAAGTCGGGCTCAGGCACCACCTTTACCCTGGTCTGGCTGTTCTAACAGTTATGCGCCTAAGTTTGGCGTCAAACATTCATAAATGTGTTTAATCCTATGAATGTGGTGTAACACGCCCCCAAATCTTTGGCGCATTAATGCTGAATGCGCCAAAGTTTGGAGTGCGCCTGCTCATACATCTATGGACTATGACAGCTTTTCGGCACAAAGTATTCCAGAAAACTGACGCAGCCCTTTTCATACATTTCACACTATAGCTGTATTATTACTAGAACATTGGTATTTACCTTTTGAATTTTTTGTCAAATGCAAACACCTTATTAAAGGGGTTTTGCTACGAAGTAAAATTGACTTGGGAAGCTTGCAAATGAAATAATAAAAATTTTCACCATTCATTTTTATTAAAAATTCTGGACCGTTTTTGTTTTAGCTGCTCCTTTAGTGATCCATTGTTTACAGCTCGTCTCCAGGGGATACGACCAGGGCTGAGAGCTCCTCAGTCCTGGTCGCACATGCTCAGACATCACCTCTCCTCTCAGGCAGCTACTGAGTGTTTAAACCCCATGTGCTGTCACTCTACTCCTGTCCTCTGTACTCCTTAGTAATTAGTCAAACAGTTAAAATAAATTTTAAAAAAAGAAACCTCAATCAGGTTTGTGCAATCATAAAGACAAATAAAAACCACAGGTTTGGTTCCTGCAGGGATTTGAACTGAGGACCCTTGTGCCTGGAGGCAAAAGTTTTACCTCTGAGCTACTTACAGTTCTACATATAAACAGACCTTTCTTTGACTAAGGAGAGGAAATGCCTGGTGATGTCATCCTGCAGGGTCACATGATCTGCAATTCAAACAAATCACACACGCCCCCTTCTGAGCACACAGAGCTGAAGAGCTGCATACAGGAGGCAGGAAATGAGATCGTGGCAAAACTCCTTCAATATTGGTTCCTCTATGATATTACATAGAGTTATGTTTAGTACTTATCTGATCATCAGGCTGTAATTTGACTTATTAAAGTGTGCTTAGTGTAGCATCTTTCATATGAGGTTGGAGTTCTCTTTTAGAATATTTCCTGGCCACTGTTCAAGAACAGACTACTGCATAAATAAGGATGTGCCATCTACGTGGACTGATTCAGGAGGGGTCCACTCTTGTAAATGTTTCTTACTAAGGATATAAAAATGATGGTCTAATCCAGATCAGATGACACATTAATTTTACTCCAACCTTGAGGTATGATAATACATTGTATATTAGTGGTTTATGAGATAAAAATATTTTAGATCTAGCTCTCCCTATGGGAAAAAAAAGTTTTGATTGACTTGGTCATCATTCCATTGGGAAACACTAAAGTCACAGTGCAGGAACTGGGATGCTGGGATTAACAATGATTCCTAGAAATGCTGCATCTCTGAGGAACCCCAGACTTAGACTGCATGCACATAGCACATCTGTATGCCCAGAGCTTATATGTAGGGACACAGGATCCCTTCAGAGCTGTAGGAACTCTTTATGCCTCTATATAATGATGAATTACAGACATGTTTTTCCCTAGAAAAAAACTTTAAAAGAAAACACCTCCATAATAGAGCTTCTGATGCCACAATTTTCAAAATCCATAGAAGAAAGGACAGCATCCAGGGGGTTTGCAAATGTAAAAAACAAAAAGTCTTTATTTCTCCAAACATGGCCAATTATTGCCAATTATTGATGCCCAATCACAAACTAAGGACCCTCCCCCAGTTTAAAATGTAAACAACCACTTAGGCATGATCATATTCAATGATACTGGCACATTATTTCTCAGCATATTAGTACTAATTCAGATCACAACATATCTGATTGTCAGCATCTAAAGCAATAACCAGGAAGATCGGTGCCACCATTTTATGTTGAATTCATATTTCATAGTTCATTTTCATGGAGGAGACAACAGAGACGTGGATTTCACCGCATATTTTGCCGCATATTACGCTTTATATGTGGCAAAATGCGTGCCACAATTACGGTAATTCATAGCCGTCATAGAGAACTATGGATTACGCGTCGCCCCCCCGCGCGTACAATGCGATCGCATTGCATGCCGTGGAAGAAAAGTGACATGTCAATTGTAAGCGGTGAATATGCACCGCTAACAATGAATGTCTATGGGGTTGGCGCCCATCCGGCCCCCCCGTGCTTTGGAATTTCGCGCTAATCAGCGCGTTATTCCAAAACACCGGGCGTTTTGCGGCGCGGACTGTACACGCCGCAAAACACCAAGTGAACATACCCTAATCCTGTGCCAATAGCATGCAATAAAAAATCTGTGCTGTAGTCTATACAGAATGGATTTTCTACTGTGGGATTTCTAAGCTGCCAGCCCTCTTCCAGAAGACAGAACACATTCTATTTTCCATCGGACTCCTTTCGGATTCTTGTACAGTCAATATACTGGGTTGGCAAGAAACCCAAAATACGATTGCAGTTTTTAGTGCAAACCCGTGCCAAAAACTGTGATACAGCGATGTCGGATTTTGGACCGCATTGTGTAAACACAGCCTTATTTTCTGTATTTCTCCTACAGTGGAAACAGTATGTAGAGTTTCTGGATCTATCAATGAAGCATATGAGGTATGAATTATTAAAACTGCTACAGCAACAAAGCAGAACATAACAATCACTTCACAACATTAGTTTCATTTAACCTGCATTAGAAATATGAAGGCGCCATCCGGCATTAGAAAACATTGCTGCTCTCTTCCGAGAGTGGTGTGTGACATTGCGGTTCATTCCTATTCACTAATTAATGGCTGAACTGTAATACCAGATACAACCCATGGACAGGTGTGGTACTTTTTTGGGTGAATATTTCAAGCAGAGGCGTAACTTAGAGCCCCACTGCAAAATCTGTAAAAGAAATAACACCTACCATATGCAATTTATAATACTGGTGTCCTCTTATGTAATAGAGGTGTCTTTGGGCCCCCACAGACTTCAGGAACCTTAATGTGTTCACTAAAAATCTCCATTCTTTGCTTGTAAAAAAGCTAGCAGTAATGCAGTTTAAATGTTTCGTGAATTTAAGGTCGGGTCTTAATGGATTTTACAGCTAGCTGGCGCTGCTGTATTTTTTGTTGTTGCTGTTTTTTAGGCTTCGGGGTCTGGTAATGACTGCTCCCTCTGCACCCCTTATAGCTATGCCCCTGATTTCCAGTCCTGTACAACCCCATGACCTAACTCCTCATTGATTGCTATGATCATCTTTATACTTATTTTTTTTACATTGGTGGCTATGAGTGGTTGCCCATAAGAGCTGTTATGATTTGACTGATTACCAAAGGCAATTTTCCTTCTTTTCCTTTGTACTAATTCTAACAATCTCTTCCATTCTGTGTAAGACTGGTGCACACTATAGGGTTATGATGTTCTCAGGTGGGACACGCGTATCTGCTTTTGAAGTTCACAGTTATAAAAAAAAAAAAAAAAGTCTAATGGGAACCAACTGAGTTCAGCACTAGACCAAAGGAGAGCTAGATTTCTTTATTTTTGGAGGAGATCTAATTTGCATACCTCTTTCCCAATGGAGTATTGCCTAGCCTGTAAGACTCTCTATGCCAGCTGGTGTTCTGCTCAAGAAGAAACCTTACCCTCTCAGCACTAGACCAAATGTCTTTGAACCTTAAGGCCCTAACTATAATAAACCTTCAGTGTATCTACATGGTTATATGGAACTTTGATGTTTACTTCTTTCTGTCTGATCAAGACCATCATCAATGAGAGAAGCTCTGCTCAGCATACTTTAGTATTTAGACTTTCTATGTAGAATTTAAAATATTTAGGGCGACATGTATGAAGGAAGGCGCGTCGAAGTGAATAGTCGAGTCTCATTTTCAGTGTATAATGCGCCTGAATGTATGAAAGGGGTTTGTGTGCGTTCATAAATGATGTGTAAAGTTCGACACGCCTCGCCTGTGTAGAGTATGTCAAGCAAGTTATCCAGCTTAGCTCACAAGTCGGGAAGTCATTAAGGGAAGCACGTAAACACTGGGAGCTCTCTCGGGTGTATCAACTATATGGCAAACGAACTTTGAAACAGCTTCCCGTCTGTTTCTTGTATAGAAAATGTTGAATTGGCAAGCCAGTACTTAAAAAAATAGTAGTAGCTTTATTAAAGAATTATTTAAAACCAATTGAAAATTTAGACATGCGGTAAAACATCACCAACCGTGCTCATCAGTGTGTCATCGGGTATGCATTCAGAGAAGACCGACGCATTTCGGTGCTGGGCACCGTATTCCTGGTCTCCTAGACGCCTCGCCTGTGTGTTTGGCGCATTACGGAACTTAGGTGCATAAGTAATGTGCCTAACATGTATTAAGGTTATAGACAGGCTGGGAATAAGAGAAGTCATTAGAATAGCATGTCGGTGACTAGAAACTATGGTACTGATCCTGCTCGGTGGACCACAGGTCTCAGCAAGACCTGTGCTGTGCTGGCTATTCCTGTATGTAGCATTAAGGTTGAGAGCAGCAAAAATAGATTTCAAATTTGATGTAATAAAAATCAGAACAACATCAGTGGGTTATTTAATGTAAAATTAGTTTAAGATTCTATGAATTTTAAATACATTTTATAGGAGATATTTTTATATTTTGGGGATATTATATGTTTTTATATTACTTTTATATGATCACATTTTTCATTACATTTAAATAATTACATTTTATACAGTTTGATAATTGTAATAAATTACTTTTTATTATTGTACTGCTGTAAGCTGAGAAATAAGGGACATTTTTGCCCCTTACAGCAAATCTATCTCCACTTCGACTCCTCAGGTTCAGGCAGACCCCATTGAAATAGGTCTGCCTGTCCGAGCAGTAATGCGCCTCGTTTTGCCAAACCACATTCATATATGTGTCTAATATTACGAGTGTGGTGCGACACCCCCAGAACGCCCCTTCATGTTAGTTGCATTTGAAAGTGTCGAGTCTTACAAACAATGCGCCTAACACATACATCAGATGCATTAGACATCGTAGCCGCTCAGTTAGGCGCATTGTACGCCAGAAAAAGGGTGAAAAACCCGACCATACATGTCGTCCTTAAGGTCTATGAAGATTTTGACTTGGGAGCTAGTCTTCATCCCTAAGGATGATAGAACTGTTGGAGGTTGTATAGGAAGATACAAAGAAAAATTCCAAGAACTGACCTCATGTAAAGTCCTTCAAGGCCCTGGAACCAGACCAAAGAACTCTAAATATTATTAGCTACTATGTCTTAATGAAATTCTTAGATAAAAATAGACATTTGGGGGAGCAAACAAACACATAATTTTAATGAAATGAAGTACATGGTATGGGCCAAATTTATGTTGTGTTTAAGACACTTTGTATCAACAGTTTTGAAAAAAGGGGTATGGCAAAATTGACAATTTAGGACAAATTACAGCAGTGTTCCATGCCATGTATTGTAGTCATTTCTAGACTCATCCCAAAAGGTTGGTACCTCTATAACCTTTACTAGCTTGCCTGAATATACTAAGGCATATTGACAGATTTACAGTCAGTGTCAATCTGGGTTACCTGGTGCCCACCAGTGAAGTTGATTCTTGGGGCCCAACAGTGGAGTTGACTGTTGGTCCCACCCTACAGCTACTGCACATGACTCTTGCACTCTGCCTCTTCCTTTCTGCCTCTCTTTCTCTGCCTTTCTCCCTGAAATGTTGTTCCAGGCTTGCTACATGGGTTCCACCTGTTCCCCTTTGGGTCAGTCTGAGTCTATTTACACCTCATGATAATAAGACATGTTAGGCAAGGTTCACACGGCTTATTCAAGCCGTATTTGCGGGACGGATCCCGCCTGCAATACGGCCTGAATAAGGGGCGGGGAGGGGGCGCTGCCCGCCAGCCCCATAGATAATGTACATGTCACTTTCTCCCCACGCGGCGGATTCGCGGAGCGGGGAGGAGCGACGGAATCGATAGTTCTCTATGAGAACTGTGGATTACCGTAGTTACTGGGACGGATTTGAGCCAGTCCTCGTGCCCCATCCTATATTCATGACTTATTACCACATCCATTTCCTATCATTGTATTACTTGAAGAGACCATATTCCTAGGTAGGTTGTCATCATCCATTTAACTGTTGACAAGATGCTACATTGGCTACCACGGATCTCCTTCCCATGGTTTGACACTAAGCTAAGATTTTATAGCTTGGTTGTGATTTTAGCTTTTGTTGCTAATAAGATCATTCCTATTTAAAGACTGTTTTTAAAATTATTATTATCATTATTATGGATACTGCCGTGAAGATCAGATGCAAAATCATCGCTTTGTAGTTATGTACCATACTATGGCATACATAAGGGATGGTTCATCCTCATAGCAAGGTGGTCAAAACCAACGTTCTTATAATACCACCACTCCCATAGGGCTTACCATCAAATCCATAGGAGTTACTACCCTGCAGTTAAGGAGTAACATCATCGCACCCATTTAAAGGGAATGTGTCATCAAAAGTGACTTATTGTTTAACTCACGTTTTTATGTTAAACTAATTTTTTAAGAATTTTTGGTTATTTTTTTTTTCCCATATCACTTTCAATATTTTTTAATAATTGTTATGTCCTGCAGTTTTCACTTTGGCCACTAAGCCTAATAATAGTCTGACACTTCCTGTTCTGTAGAGAAAAATTCTCAGTTGTCTGCTCATTATCAGCACAAAGAGGGTCAAACTGAAAGGAGACACCAGTGTGAATAGATAACACAGGATCCACCAGTCACAAGAGGAGACAGTCACAGTTCACCCTTTCACCTCCCTGCACAGAGACTTATTCCCAGGTCACAGAGCATGACTAGAAAACTCTCCTATAAAGTCTTAAGTCAGTCTTAAGTCTCCTATGTGCATGAAGCTACTGTAAAGCATCTCTCTGACTGCTTTCAAAGCAGTGAAAACAAGGCCTAGTGGCCAAGGTGAAAACTGCAAGACTTAAGAATTATTAAAAAATATTGAAAGTGATATGAGAAATGTAAAATAAAACCACCAACAATTCCTAAAAAATGTATTTAACATAAAAACAGGACTTAAACAATGACTCATTTTTGATGACACATTCCCTTTAACTCTTCTTTTCACCAAACCCCATTTTCATAATGGATTTGCTAACATTGCAGTAAATGTGGAGATCAAGTAGAGGTGCAGGCTCTTTACATCCATTGAAATGGGATTAAAACCGACCTGGAACAGACCCTCCCTCAGCAGGGGTCACATTGCTGCCTCCATCATACATGACCTTGGGAACATATATGTATTCTCTGATGATCTGGGATCCAGTGTGATTGCTACTTATACAGCATGACTCCAATATAACACCAATATTATGATGGCTATCAACCCTGAAAATGTACGTTTTGCCTACAAATTATAATGCGTAGCGCATGATTTTGTGGAATTGTAGATGCCGTACAATAAAATGTTGAGTGTTTTTCAAACTTTGCCTCTCGCTAGCCTTCATTTTCCATGCGCACATAATCTTTTTTGTCCATTAGCTTTCACTGGCACTCTAATTTAAAACCCTATGTAATCACAGAGATGCTGGCTTTCTTAGAGACAAGTCCCAGTGTGATCACACTGGCAGCATTGGCCGCTCAGAGGCTGTGCAGTTCCATGCAGAAGGAAATGAGCTTTTGTGTAGAGTGCAGATCTGATGCAGAATATCACAGAGCTCTATGCAGAATGCACCGGCTATGCTGAGGCACAACTGAGCATTCTTAATACCTGCTAAATACAGCATTTTATGCTACAGCAGCCTGGACCCTGGTGTCGCTACTAGAGAAGCTGATTTAGGTAAGTCATCTTTGCTTCGTATATTCATTTTAGCACAATGCTTTGTGTAGCATCTCTGTCCTCTATGGCTCAATGGACCAGGGTTATATGCAGAGGGTTTGGTTGCTTCTATTTAGAAAAATGGCATAAATATGAATCTCCTGCATTTTATATAATGAACCACACTGTCCCACATGAACCTTATTGTATCAGTTACTAATGTAATGATTGACATATTAGCTACTGCAAAAAGAGACAAATAAAGGTTTTGTTATTTCTCCTATGAATATGCGGTATTCATCCAATACAAAATATTGTATTAATTGTCGCAGGTTACATTTCACATTTGTCATAAATATAATATTTATTACTATTATTATTATTATTATATTTTTATATAAATAGTAAAAAAAATATATTTTTCATTATAAATAGTGCACAGAAATGTATTATATGCATTTGTGATTGATATTGATCTCATACAATGCTGCATAATAATAATCACATGTAATAATGGAAGTCACCTGTTTATTTAATAAATATATTATTGAATTATTACTCATTAGTATTGATTAGAAAAGTAAAGAATCTATGTATCTCTTCTCATCTATATCTATTTCATATCTATCTCTCTCATATTTATCTGTTCCATTTCTATCTATATGTCTACATGTATTTTCTATTTCTATTACATATTTATCTATTCCATTTCTATCTGTCTATTTACATATTTATCCATTTTGTATTTATTTATCTATGTCATATCTATCTATTTCATATCACACTATTGAGTCTTCTTTGTATCCATTGATAAATGAATCTTATATCTATTTGACTTTCTGTTTTTGTTATTTCCATCTAAACTGGATAAAACATGCTATTAAAACACACCTAAAATATACATTGCCATCAGGTTTTTTGCGTAAAATTTTATTTCATATTAAGTCCATTCGAGTACAATGTCAGTCATTCAATGATGTATAAGTAATGTAGAAGGCTAGAGACTGTATACAGAAATAATGGGCATCTAATAAGTGTCCTAAAATATATCTACCACCTCCTAAATACAAATGTAGCTGAGCTGAGTCTTTTATTCTAAACCTCATGTTATCTGTGCTTTTGTCACAGGACTGGAAAATCTAGAAAATTATCTAAGCTCAGTTAATCACAAAGGAAATAGTGACAAACTGAGCTCTGCTACATCAGTACCATAGGAATCCTAACCTAGGATATCAGCAATAACCTTCATATAGCTACGAATAGGCACCAAATGACTACTACATTTTAAAAAAAAAGAATCTCCATAGGCGCCAGCATCTTCAGCAATATCCAGTTGTTTTATTTACAGCGTGTACATGTTACAGAGGGCCACATTTTAAATGGGTCCTGTTTGCCAATGATATGCAGTTACATTATGTCAATGTGAAATTGTGCATGGTAAGAAGCATATGAATCTTAGGGCTTGTTCACACGACGTTTTGGATCCGTTTTGGATGCGTTTTACGGATCCGTTTTTAACCTGCGAAAACTGGATGTAAACTGCATCCAAAAAGCGGATCCAAAAAACGCAACAGCTGATCCTTTTCTGGATGCGTATTGGATGCGTTTTGCATGCGTTTTACGGATCCGTTTTTTGGATCCGTTTTTTCAATGCTTTATTTAAATCAACCTATCAAACTGCAATTTAAATATAATATAACCTATCAATGACCAAAAAAAAACTTTTTTTACCTAGTGTCAGTCAGCTGTACATACACCTATGATTTTAGAACCCGCCCTCCCCCTATTTTTTTTTTAAATCAACCAATAGTTTTCAAACCCACCCCATGTAAATAAATTAATTAATAACAATCATGTATAAACTAAATAATTTCTAAACTAAATTTTATAAATTAAATATATATTTAGTATACATATATATATATATATATATATATATATATATATATATAAATATATATATTTATGTACATATATATAAATGTACATTTATATACTATTATACACATTTATAATATTATATACATTAAAATTTTTGTATAGAATTTATATATAAAATATAATTATAATATATATATACACTATTATATACATTTATATATATATATAATATATATATATATTTACATACATTTATAAACTAAAATATAAGCCAAACATAATATTAAAATTTTAATATTTAATTTAAATCCAATGCGTTTTACGGATGCGTTTTTGGCATCGAAAACGGATCTAAAACACACCCAAATGTATGCTGCGCTTTTGCATCCGCTTTCGGGATGCCAAAAGCGCACTCCATTATTTCCTATGGGGATTTCGCTTGCGTAAAACGCAAGAAGAATTGACATGTCAATTCTTAAAACGGATCCGAAAAACGCATCGCGAAAAGCGCATCGGCAATCACTCGTGTGAACAGCGATGCGCTTTTGCCATTGAAAGCAATGTTAATCACACTGACAATTGTCAGATCCGTTTTACGGATCCGTAAAACGGATCCGTAAAACGGATCACAAAAACGTCGTGTGAACAAGCCCTTAGGAATCCACCGGTTTTCATTAAGTCACCTGTTAAGCATCAGCCAAAAGTGACATTTATGAAAGGTATATGAATAGGACTTTCTTTGTTGCCCATAGTAACCAATCAAAGCTCAGCTTTTATTTTTTCAGAGCACTATATGCAATGAAAGGGAAGCTCTGCTGTTTGCTGTCGGCAACAAAGAAAGTCTTAGACCCAGACCTTCCATACGTGTGGCCCTATATAGCTAAGATTTCCTGATGGGGATATAGAGGGGAGGGGTGGGGGCTGACACAACTACTGCAAAGTTGTAATTAAATACAGTTCTATCCCTACCAAGGAACAGAGAATATGACCTTCATATATTATTGTTTGCTGTAAACTTCTTAAAAAGCCATTGGCATAAGTCCTTGGTACTAAGGATGACCTAAAATCCAGTATAAGACTTTTGCAAGTCAGTTTTTCCCCATAACCATAATCTATGGGCGACATATATGAACGGGGCTGCGCCAGTTTCCGGGCCTACTTTGAGCCCAAAAACGTTTGTAGCCCTAGTCTATAGGTGTGTGAACAGCCGTGCACCAACACTTGACACATTCTATATTCGGCCCAACACTGTTGTACAAATCCATGCCATGGCTAAGGCAAATTTTGGTGCTTAAAGGGGTTGTCTCACTACAAGGATTATTTTTTGTGTTAAAGATTTTGCAAAAACAAGTCACTTTGCAATATATGTCCATTAACAGTGTCCTACCTGTTCCTAGATATTCCCTCTTATATGAGCTGCATCAGCTCCTCAGGTCGCTATAGCTACAGACCTGTTTGATCTCTCATGATAGGCTGCCAGCATTGGTTGCTATAGCTACAGACCAGGCTTCTACTGCAGCCTAGTAGAAGCCAGTAAACACGCCCCTGAATTCAAAGTGAAACTAAGAAATCAGGACTGAGGTAAGGTGAATCAATGTAGTGAGACAACCCCTTTAACTGTCTTTCAAACATACTATTGAATCGTACACTACTAAAAACAGACCTATAACTGACGAGTCGGCGCGTGGTTCATACATGTGACCCTATGTGCCTAGGCAGAAAAAAAATACACATGGGGCGGCATGTATGAAATTTGGTGTCTAAACCCCAAATTTCATGCGCTTTATACTGGCATAGAATGCGCCTGATTTATTAACCTGCTCTACAGCGCTAGTACAACATTTCTGGCTCAGGTATATCACTTCGAAAGTGTTTTACCTGTTCCAGCAGTGATGTAATGCACCTGGTACTGGCTTATGGTAGGCATTACACTAATGCGAACGGGGCTGCACCTGACATCGGGCTGAAAAGATGCCAGATATCTGGCGCAGCCCCGTTCATACCTGCCGCCCATGGTATCTGAATGGATGGATATGGAATAAGTGTTGTGTTACAGATAATTTTTAGATGTGAACGATAATTTTAGAATCATGTTAAGCAAAGGCCATATACAGTAAGACAAGGCCTGTACCAGAGCCATCTGTTATGTACTAAAGATAATAATCCTGTCCACTCATCATCATTAGTGTTGAGCGATTGCGTTGGCTATCGAGATCGATCGATAGTCGATAGTCGGCCGCTATCGATAAGGTTTTTCGATAGTGAGCGTCGATTATGAGCGATGACCATTAAAGTCTATGGGAGAGCAACAACACCTTCATTATTACACCCAAACAAGGCTGGAGAAGCTGAAATTAACATCCACAACAGTCAAATGGATACGTGCTACATCTTAGGCAACACACTTAGGTTATAAAAGTCACAGAACCTTTCAATTCACCTGTGGTGAATATAGAATTGCTGTTTTAAGATTTACATAGATGCTGCGTCAATGAACAATGCTGGGTGTGCAAAAGTCAAAAAAACACGTAACTGTTATGTTTTGATATAATAAACGGTATTTTTTGCACCTTTCAATTCACCTGTGGTGAATATAGAATTGCTGTTTTAAGATTTACGTAGATGCTGCGTCAATGAACAATGCTGGGTGCGCAAAAGTCAAAAAACACGTAACTGTTATGTTTTGGTATAATAAACTGTATTTTTTGCACCTTTCAATTCACCTGTGGTGAATATAGAATTGCTGTTTTAAGATTTACGTAGATGCTGCGTCAATGAACAATGCTGGGTGTGCAAAAGTCAAAAAACACGTAACTGTTATGTTTTCGTATGATACACGGTATTTTTGGCAACAAACAACCTGTGCTGACTACAAGATTGCTGTATTGTAATTTAACTGCAAGGTGGATATATCAACAGTCACAGGTGTAATGGGTAAAATTGAAAATGAACACCTATCTGAAATGTATACTGATAATAAAAGTGGAGTTTTGCAGCTAACAAAGAGACCTGCAGTTACTAGAAAAGATGTGTATCCTATAAGTTCAGGCTGCCCAATATCCAGGAAATATTTCAATAGCAAACTGTTAATAATAAAGATATTCCACTACAATGTCTACACTAAGTCTTGGTGAACTTTATCCAGTGTTCTTTATAGATAGAGCTTGTCTGTGTTCGCCCGCGGCCCCCGCCCCCTCCCCCGCTCCCACCGCCGTGAATTTACAGCGGTAGATGCTGCTTTAAAATTCTCTAGCTAACTACATAAAATCTTCAAATCTCTAATATAACTAAATTGGAAGGATCACAGCTAATAGTAGAGGTTTCTCTGTGCAGAAATAGACTAATTTCGCTGAGCTGTTTGGCCACAGGCAGAGCGCAGGTCCTATCCCTATGAGACGCTGAGAGACACTGAGGCTGAAACAGGAAACGCTGTTCTATGTAAAACGAGGTCATGTGATTTTTCCAGCCAATCGCAACCATACACATCCCAGTCATGGCGTCGCACACACATCTCACCCTGCTCTATTCTGTAATCTGATTTGCTGGCCGCCAAAATTACAGGAAGCGCCGAAAAAGGCGCGATTTTAATAGATGATGCTCAGATTTTAACCTTAATTATCGCATGATCTGGAAATTTCGCTCACCATAAAAACCTTGCCGATTTCAACTTTGTCGATAAAAATCGCTCAACAATAATCATCATAACTCATATGAGCTGTGCTTAAGTATATTTCATATTTTAGAAAATACATACCCTATTTGTGATTTTTAAGGAAATAATTGGGAAGGTCACCACTTGGCAAGAGTTGAGAGCAATTATAAAGAGTATCTCTCATTCTGGAGGACCTATCCTGTCCTGTGTTACACAGGCAACCTATTGATAGCAAAAGGAATTGTGTAATGTTTAACCCCTTCAGGACCATTGTTTTTTTTTTGTCATGTTCATTTTTTTCTTCCCACCTCCTTCCATCTATATAGACTTATTAGGGCTTGTTTTTTGCATGACAATATGTATTTTGTAATGGTTCCATTGACCATACCATTTAATGTACTGGAGAACCCAGCAAAAAATTCAAAATGAGGAGTAATATGCAAAAAACTTAATAGCGCCATTTTTGCAGGGGTTTTCTTTTTATGTCATTCACTATTCAATATAAGTGATGTGTAATCTGTATTCTGCGGGTTGGTACAATTCCAGTAATACCAAATGTGAAGAGTTTCCATTATGGTTTAGTATGGTTTAGTATGGTTATGGTTTTCCATTCTCTATTGTTTAATTACTGTATACACTACAGCACCATATTCTGCAACCAATAACTTTTTGGTTTTTCTACCTATGGACCTGAATTAGGGTGCATTTTTGACTGAAGTGTATTTTTTATTGTTGCCATTTTGGGATACATGTAACTTTTTAATCACTTTTTATTCCAATTTTCTTTGGGACACAAAATGGCCAAAAAAAAAAAACTACAATTTTGGCATTGGGATTTTTTTGATGTTATATTTTAACAGATCGGACTTGTACGGGCGTGGCAATAAAATTATGTTTTACCTTTTTTCATTCTTAAATGAAAAAAGGGGGTGTTCTGAACTTTAAATTTTTTAATATTTATATGTTAAAACTTTTATTTCTTAACTTATACATTTATTCTCATTAGGGTACTTGATCACCAGGGGGCACAATCATCAGTACACCGTTCTGCATTATGTAAATGGTGCTCCTATGACTTCCTGTGCAGCATCGTCCCTCATTAATTTAGACGCCGCATCGCCTACATGATTAAACAGCTGGCGGGTGCTGTTACTGGTGGGTGTCATCTGTATCTAGTTACAGATTGTCAGGTTTCCTCACAAATTATAGCCTATCACTAGGGGTCTTAACTCTAATCACATATAGATAATTCCAAAGAGGACAACTGCATTAAATTTATATGATGGCCTTTTACATGACAGGAGAGATTTTGGACTGGCTTATCTCTCTTGTGGCAAGGGCTAGCATTAGCTTGAGGACCATTGAATTAGGAGAGGGGGAACACTGCTGCTCTGAATTCATGTCCTGTTCATGAATTGCCATGTAGTTTCTCTATGTCTTCCTCCCAGGACTCTGAAAATGCTCTATATACCATATGTAACTCAAATCTGTATCTTCTTACTTGAGTACCAAACTCAGAACTTAAGAGACAGAATCCCTAACAGTAACCAGAGGCTGCACTGTTGTCTATGAGAGAATTTTCTCTGCCTAAGAATCTTGACATGTATCATGTGGCAGCTAATAGAGATGTTTCTCAGTATACCAGTAGAGTAGTAGATTACAGTTGAAAAATAAAGGTTAAAACGTTTTTGTTTTTTTTTACCATATACCTTTTTTTTTTTTTTTAAAAACAAAATTTTAAATAAAAGATACTCAGATTTATAACTAGATATATAATCATAACAACCTGTAAAATACATTGAACATGACTGGTAAATGGCATGCACAAAAATATCATAACTGTTTTTTTAACTCAAAATTAACAGACACTTACCTATGTGTTTGTAGAAAATGGGTCCTAAAAAACCCACGTAACATTGATTTAAAAAAAGTATATCAAACAAACAAAACTATTCTACTAGCTACCTGCACAAGTATAGAAACTCTGTCTGGAAACAGGCCATTAAGGGCATTGAACCGTTCTCCATCCTAGGATATATCTGTTTTTTGATAACTATGGTTGGAAAATAAATGTATAAACATTACATTATTTTTACTGAAAAACATAAAAACTTTTGCATCACTATCAATAACAGTGCTGTATATTATACTACGTGAGTCAAAGGAGGGAAGGAATAAGGGTACTTGCTGTGACTGTCTGTCCCAGAGGCCCATGTAAATCAGCCCTGTTTGTGGAATAACAATTTAAATTGTCTGGGAGCTTTAAATAATTCATTAAAAAAATTGTTTAAACCCAGTTACTACCAAACCCATATTTGCAGTTTCTTCCTCATACACTTTCATAACTATGTCTCCAATTCCACATTTTCATCCTCTTGCTTCAGTAGCTCTTTTAGATTGCATTTACATACAAGACCTCCAGAGATTCAGCCGCCAGTTCTGTGCTACCACCGTCCTCATCAAAGTGCTCTCCATTGTAATGGTCACATGGCCATCGTTAAGTACCGTGAAGGATTGTCATAGCAACATTTACCCTTTATCAAAAGAACATAATATAATAAAAGAAAGGAAAATGGAACACGAGGTAAAACAAATTGTAAATCCCAAAGGTGTAAGAAAATAAAAATGTTTGTATCCCAGTAATTATAATGATACATATGAATTATTAAAATATTTAAACGGGTTGTGCAGGGAACGAAAAACAAATTCTCAAATTGCTTACCTGAATGTCTTTTCCTCTCCCTGTGATGTTCTCTGTGCTGATATTTGCTTTTCCTGTGCTGTATGCAGCCTCCCTTCTCTGCAGCTGAACAGCAGCATTTCCTGTTGAAAAGCAATTTCCTTTTGCCCTGTAACTACAAGACCCACGATCCTCTGCTGTGTTTTATCCATCTTCCTCCCTCCCAACCACAATCTTACAACGCTCAGCTGTACATGGACCTCCCATAGAACAGAATGGAGAGTCATGCACTAGCGCAACAGGTTCTCCTTTTTGAGCCGACAGTTTCCAAGGCTGATTCGTGAGATAGGGACCTGCACCTATCACACTTTGATATACCATCAAAGTCTATGGTGGGAAAAGCAGAAAGATGAGACAGAAAGAAGAATGTGCGACATCTTCTTCACAAACACTGATAGACATGATGAGATGACAGAAATAATTTGCTCCTCACACCTGAACCGTGTTTTACGTGTGGGTCACATTAACTGTCCATAATAATTAGTCTAAAAATGGGCAGCCATTACGTATGAGGCAATCAAGTGGGAACATACAAGTTTTTTTCTGACAGAGGCCTACTGCATTGGTATAAAATATATAAGTAGTGTTATAGGAGCAGAATTTGTACTACATGTATGTTAGAAAATTGCATGATCTTCTATTGCATACATAATAAATAAAAAAGTAGAACCGTGAAAATCGGGTTTCACTATAAAAAAGGGGGACATTACTTTCTACAGGGTTGAAGAGAAGGAGTAGATATTTTAAAGGGTTTTTGCCAACGATCTCATTTCATACCTGGCCAAACATCCAGCTCTTCAGCTCTCGTGGTGCTCAGAACGGGGGGCCCCCGCTAGTGTATGTGATTTGTTTGAATTGAATATCATGGTGACCAGCTGGATGACTTCACATGGGCCTTTCCTCCTTGTAGTCAAAGAAAAGGTTGTTTATGTAATGAGTTATGCAATAGCTGAGATGGGTTAAGTTTTTTGCCTCCAGGCACAAGGGCCGTAGGTTGAAATCACCTCTCTCAGGAATCAAACCTGTGTTTTTTTTTTCTCTTTGTCATGTGCACACACCTCATTCAGGTTTCTTTTGTATTTTTCTGCATGTGTTGACTAATTGCTTAGGAGTACAGAAGAACGGGAGTAGTATGGAGCCCTGGGGTTTGAACACTACAGTAGCTGGCCTGAGAGGAGACCGTGGTTGTGGTATATGTGACATGTGCCAGGCCAGGTCACTGGGGTAGCTCTCTGCGCCGGGTCGTTCGCCATGGGACACGAGTTGTAAAGCAATGAGCAATCGTAAGGGGGCCGTTTCACACCTGACGCTTATTTCGGCAGCGATTGGCGCCGTAATCGCAGCTCCGGTCTTTTGCGCTTGCTCGAGTACGGCTCCTAGCCGTCACTGTAATTACGGGTAATCCCACCGTTCTCATAGAGAACGTGGATTCCATCGCTCTGAATCATAAGCTACGGCTAAATCCGCCGGGCGGGGCGAGAGAAAGTGACATGGTCACATTATCCAGTAGCCAATACGCTCCGTTGGATTAGATGGCAAAGTCTACGGGGGGCCGGCGGGCCGCGCTCCCCGCCCACGCCCGCGCCCCTTATTCAAGCCGGGAATTGCGAGCGCAATCCGGTCTCGCAATTCCGGCTTGATTAAGCCAGTGTGTGGAAAACAGGGGGCTAAAGGCGCTGCTCAATAACAATACATTGCGTTGACTGAATTTTTTAATAATATGAATGTGAAATTGTTTATTTAATTTTACAAAAACTTCCCACATCAATTTTACGTCGTGGCAAAACCCCTTTAAGGGTTTGCTTTTATTCCGGAAACAGTTCTACTCTTGTTCATGTGCACTATTGGGTATTGCGGTCCACCCCCATTCAATTAATAGGAGCTAAGATGCAATTGTGGATACTGCCTACAAACAAGAAACTGTAGTTTGTTTCGATGAATAAAAAGCACTGTTTTTTTAGTCATCTCATAAAAATCTAATTTATTTAACTTATTGCAGTACTGTCATCAAAATATACCCTCTTTAATTTCTATACTCCTGTAACTAATGTTATCCCAGCACATGCTCTAATAAAAGTGGAGCTTATTCTAAATTATATAGACCAATAATAGATAGATTGAGCTTGTATCTTATATGCAATTTTCTTTTACTTTGCTTTTAGTGGGCATTAGCTGTTCTACTTTTATTTTTTCTGATTCAACCTAAATAACTGGATTAAATCTGAGTCATATTATTGATTGCAGTAAAGTATAAAGGAATGGTTTTGAAGGGGGGGTTTTCAAAAGGTTCAGACACGGATAGGCGTCATTTTATTCTTAGGGAGTAGACATCTATAACTGATTAGTGGGGGTCTGAAGCTGACTTCCTTCATTGTTTATCCAGGCTAAGCGCCACTCATATGGTTGTGATTGTGCCTGGTACTGCAGCTCAGTCCATCTTACTTAAAGGGATGTCCCCATTTCATTGATTATCTTTAAACATGTAGGCAAAGGTAAATAAAGACTATTACTAAATACATGGCTGTTATGACTTTGCTTCTCTTCAGAGTCAGGAGCAGATCTTATCTCCTGCATTTGTACACACTCTTCCCTAGTTACCGGCCACTTCTCTGCTCTTACAGGCTGAAGCTGAAGGATGATGAAGTCACTCTCTGCACTACAGTTTACAAACTTCCAACAGTCATGTCACTGTAGCAGGATTAGTTAGGAAAAGCAGAGCTGATATGCCAATCACTGTTATAGAACCACCCACAGCCTGACCAGGAAGTGTGGCCCTGTAAATCAGCATAGAAATACAACCCCTTCAAATGAACTGAGCCATCATAAGTTGCAATACTACTCACAGTCAAAACCAAATGTACAGCACTGTGCCTCAGTAAATGAAGAATGACGGGGACCTGTATTTTCCGTTGGTGTGCAGGCTCCGTGCAGTGTCCCTCTTATGTATGATTGGACTAAGCCCTGTGGGTACCATCAAGGGCGAGAACTACTTCTGTCAGGGGGTCTGATCAAATTTAAAGAAAAGGGGCCCCCTCTAATATGAGGCAAAGTGGGAATTGGTAATGGGCCGGGGACCTAGATGCTTTGGTTGTATAAGGCCCTGAAGTTACTTTTATACCCACTGAGGAAGGGGAGATCTCTCCTTTAAGGAGAAGCATACGACCAGACGAAGCGCATTGTAGGAGTTTTTGTTTTTTGCCTTTTCGCCCTCTACTTAGCATTTGCATATCCACAAGGCATTATGGGAAAGGGGCCTGAGATGTCACACAACGCCCTATGTTGGTTGTAACAAATCCTCAAATTGCCTTTTGGACCCAACGAGTCTTGAGAAAGCAAAAAGGATTTTTTTAGCCAAGCAGTATTCTCTACATCTACCTTCCTGATGCTACCCCGATGCCTCCCACACAGCCTGCCAGAATCTTCTCTACTCTGCACTGAAGAGGTCATAAAAAATCCGGAAACAGCGTTCTTGTCTGTTGCATGAGAGATATCTGGCTTGGGCTGAAAAAAATCTTTTTGCTTTCTCACCGACTGGTGGGTTCAAAGAATTTGAGGATTTGTTAATAACAACAGAGGGCGTATGTGGGCTTCTCACAGCCCCTTTCCCATTATTGACGTGTTTATACCACTGATCAGATTTTAAATGTCCGATTCTAAAACATTAAGATCTGTATAGTAAAGTCATTGAAAATTTCCTTTACGTATAACTCTAACTTCAAAGTTTTTTCTTATCTATCTACTCCCATCATAACTGAAACTACTGATCAATGAAAATCTTGTCGCCTCCATATAAAAAAAAAAAAAAAAAAACGTCTGAACATACCATGAAACTACCTTTACGTGCCATGTTTGTGGGAATCACCTTATAAGCACCTGTCTTGTTATAGACCTGATTTTTAAGGGCATTTAGACAGAATGTATGATAATAATTTGCAATGCAGAGGGATGGTAATCATTGTGGATTTAGATGGCCATTTATATAGATCCTACATGTGAATGGACCACCTCCCGCCCTCCCGCCGAAGAGCAGTAGCTGACAGTATAATTGACCTCTTGAAAAACCTATTTTCATAAGTTATTAATATGCTCCCTTTATTCCCATGGGCTAAAAAATCAAATGTGTGTTAAATTTATTTTATTTCCTTTTTTAATTTGTTAGAGGTTCATAGATTTGTTTAGTTATATAAACAGGTGGAAAATTCTGTGCTGATCAATTTAAAGGGGGTGTCCAGCAAATAAAAATGAGTCTTCAAGGAGGCCAGTGTGGGTAATAAAATAAAAAAGTGATACTTACCTACAGGTCCCCCAATGCTGCAAGTCCAGAGCTTCCTGGCAATTCACTTCTCTTCACTTCTGGGTTCTTGTCCCAACACACAGGAGAGACTCATTTACTCACAATGGAATGCAAGTCTCTCCTGAGAGCATATCGGGACGAGAACCTGGAAGTCAAGAGGATTTATTACAAAGGGATCTGGATAAGTTGGAGGCCTGTACAGAGAAATGGCAGATAAGGTTTAATACAGATATAGGCAAGGTTATGCACATGGGAGAGGAAAGATCCCATTCTTGATTAACTTGTTAAATAAAAACCGCTGGGAAAAAGTAATTGGAGAAGGATTTGGGAATCCTGGTGGACAGTAAACTTAATTGTATCAGCCAGTGTAAGGCAGCAGCTGCCAAGGCAAATAGGATCATGGGTTGTATTAAAAGGGGCATAGATGCAATAGATTGAGACATCAATTCTCCCATTATACTAAGTCCACTGGTAAGACCCACACTTGGAATATTTGGGATACAGTTTTGGGCACCTGTGCACAAGGATAATGACATTTGTTAGGAGCTTGAACAGGTACAAAGGATCGGGAAACATTTATAAAAAAAGGACTGGACGTGGGACTGCTAATACCCAGTAAGGTTTAGCTCGAAGTTGTGTTTATTTAGTTTTTAGAGAACATAGCCAGGGCTTCGGCCGGGGACTTAATAAATGTTCATAAATATATTAAAGGTCACATATTGAATCTCTCTCCAAGACTCTAATTAGATCCAGGGACTGTTATCCACAGAACAACGGGAACGTCCTCTACATTCTTGAGGAGAGAAGAAGTTTCTACATAGATTATAGAAAGGGAGTCTTTTACTGTAAGGAGCTGTGAGACGTTGTGGACACTCTCTGACAGATGAACTTGTAATGGTGGAATTCACTAACACAGTTCAAAGAAGGGTTCATTGTTATGACATTTCTAGAGTGTAATATATAACAAGTCTGTTATAGTGGACGGGATTTCGGAGAAGGGATCCGGGGGGGATTTTTCTGGATTGCCAGATTGGAGCCAGGGAAGGACTTTTTTTTCCCCTAATAATGAGGACAATTTGGGGGGGGGCCTTTTTTTTTTTCCTACTCATGGGGGTTTTTGCTGTCCTTTGGTTCTACACTTTAGCAAATAGGCTCTGGAACTGGATGGAGACCTATGTCTTTATATCGCCTTACAAACTATGTAAAACTATAGATGTCAAGTGTTGGGACCAGACAACGTCATTCCCTGATTGCCGTGACCCTGTGCGAGCGGCAGTGGTGGGAAACCTGTAGCGTAGCATATATGCAGAAGGCAGCTATTTTGGGACTTCAAGGAGTTGTCTCAACATGCTGTTTAACACTGCCACAGGTACAGCCACAGGCAGTTTCGGTATCTCACTTCCTGGTTTAGGCTGCTGGTATGTCCTATAAGCATGTGAATTGGACATCAGCTCTTCTATTCTTAGCTGAGCCTGTTACAGTGACATGAGTGCAGGAGGTTTAGAAAGTGTACTGTATAAGACTACAGAGCTCTAAAGGGTCAAAGCTTCTTGGTAAGTTATGTAAATACTTTTTTAACTGAGAAGAAAAGGAACAGAGCATGGAATGTGCCATCTGCAAAAGTAGGAGATAAGATTTGCTCCTAACTCTAAAGAAAAGCAGAACAGCAATGTACTTAGTAATAGTCTTTATATACAATGGGGGAAAAAGTATTTAGTCAGCCACCAATTGTGCAAGTTCTCCCATTTAAAATGATGACACGAGGCCTGTAATTGGCACTCATAGAGTCGATCCTCAACTATGAGAGACAAATATGCGAAAAACAAATCCAGAAATCACAATTATATCACCGAGTAATTTCCATGAATATAAATATCAGATAGAAGCAATCACATAAGATTACCAAACAAAAATCTATTCTTTAAAAAACATACCTTTTAATAGTAATCGTTAAGAAACAACAATAAACAAAGACCACCTGTAATAAGAGGGGACAAAAACACCTACACTGTCCCTAAACTGTACACCTCAGAAGTACCTTACAAATAGGACGAAGCTGCCTGCCGATAAGGGTGCGACCCCAATGATACTCCTAGACTGTCCCTTTATACCTCAATATCGCCCTCAATATCGTCAGACGAACCCTAGAACCCTAGTTTCTGGGAAAAAAACGGGTATCAGACAGAGCTTATATTCAAATTGTGCAGTACCACCAAAATAATTGGATATGTGAAAGGCGCCACTAATAGTTTTCGGATCTTGCAACATGATAAAGATATAACACCCTATTGGCACTAGGTGACAAAGCAACCCTACAGCGTCATGTGAAAACAGATGACTAGAGTAGGGTATTTCAGAAGCCAATGCATTTCTATGCCTAAGGCTATAGCGTGTTCAAAAACACGACCCACCAGGAAAACATGCAAAAAGGCAATGACATAGGAGGAGGGTATAATCTCAAAACTCAATACTTTTCTGCGCCACAAGGTATAGCGCCAAAAACAACCAAACGCGTTTCCTCCCGTTCCAGGGACTTCCTTCAGTGGGTCAAGAACCATATTATCCATTCTACAAGATAATAAATATCAAAATAGAACATATACAGAGCACCTGATCCCAATAAATACTAATATAATGAATTAGAAAAAAGAAAGAATGTAAACAAGAAACAAGAAAAATATTTTGAGTCGATTCACAGAATATCAAAAGGTACCTGAATCTCCAATAAGTCTATAAAAAGGGATTCCAGCTGGATGAGTCCTCAAGGGTTAGGAGTTGTGTATGTAATCTCCAATGGTGGGGAAGCCTGTACCAATGTTGGGATTGTCATAAATTGTTCCACAAAACCGTTTTACACATAGTGGGAATAAATAGATATCCACAAGTATAGACCCTGCCCAGAAACTCTGGGAGAGAACGCCCCCCATTGCACATATCACAAGGAAGTATTACCTCACAGTATGCTCCATGTGGCGCCAGTCGGCGTCTAGTAGTCACCACTGCGCCTGTCAGGAAGTATTGACCAGCAAGGCGCGCCCAGGCTTCAATTATGCGATGAACGCGCCTGCGTCGCCTGCCGCTGTGGGAGTAGTTACGTGCGCATTGTCAGTGTTTCATAATGCGAAGCGTTCGGCTTCAAAGTCATTGACGGCGGCCTCGGCCAGTGGGTGACGTCGCCTCGGGACATTATTGCAGCCATCCCCGGTGCGCAGTGGTCACAAAACGGGCCTGTGTTGAAACTCCGCCCAGGGTGAGGAAGTAAACCTTGCATACACCCTGATGCACAGGCCACACCAACTCAGTGCTCTACCCATAGCCCATTGTATGCGGTGGTTACCGATCATTGTCAAGATGGCTAACTAACAAATGTAGCCATCCCAGATAAAGACTAATAGTTCCGCCTGCTTATTACTAGCATAGGCGAAGCCCAAAGGGAGAAAAAACTCAGGTCTAGGACAAGTCCAAGCATGGATAATTGAGCAAAGGAGGTTAAATACAACCAGACATGTATATTAGAGAACAATAGATATTCGGCGTAAAAGTAAGTATAAACAAAAAGGGAATCTGTGTTACTATGTGGGTTGTATAGTAAAAAAAGAGAAATATCTGGACGTGTGGATTACGGCAGATACACTCTAAAGGACAAAGGACTCATTCAGCCCCTTTGGAGAAAAAACACAATTCCAAGCCTATAAATCCATTGGTGTTTCACGTTGCAGAATGAGTTTATCCCAGTTACCCCCCTCTCACAGGAGGTTTCACCAAGTCTATGCCCCTAAATTTGATAGCGTCAATCCTCCCATCATGCTTATCCCATATATGTCTCGCAATCGGTGTATCATGTTGTTTCTTTATTTCACCGATGTGTTTTCACCCATTCTTCTCCTAAATTCCCTACGTTGTTTTACCCAATGTACCTAAGCACCACAAGGGCACTGTGGCCACGTATATAACACCAACAGAAGTACAGTTGATAAAAACCCTTGATTGGTATATTCGTGAGGCCTGTCTGTGTCACCAAATGTTTTACAATTTCACAACCATATTGACAGAATTACATCACCACAATTGAAGCAAATCCGTCTCGGTTGTTTTACCCAACCAGGTCTCTCGCTGTGGGGCACGTAAGTGGCTATTTACCCAGGACGATCTCTAAGCGCTACGTTCCTCTGCTGTAAGTGATGGATGGGGTATGGGGGTGTTCTCCTTAAGGACATCATCCTGCGGAGGAGTATTCTCCAGTATGCTAGATCGATATCATAGATCTTACTCTGCCATTCGTGGATTGTTACCTTCCCCAATAATACATATAGGTCATTCATCACGACACTCCCGTGCTTCTGCCTGGCCTAGCTTCGGGGACCAGGAGGCCAACCCGATACTCGTGTACTTGATCTGTGATACGCCTCTATAAAGAGAAGGATGGGGATAACCTCTATTTATGATACTTCCTTCAGATGCTTCTTGCTTGACTCATAATGTTTGAAAGTCAGAGCAGTTTCTCCTAAGGCGAAGATTACTGCCCTTTGTGGGATACCTTAACGAGAGATCTCGGATGACAGCTATACACATCCTCAAGAAGGCTATTGGTGGCGCAGTGTCATTTCTAATAGGACTTTGCTACTTTGTGTGTAATCTGCATTTTTGAGATCAGTATGGTCTAGGGAATGGTAGGCTGTAAATCATTAGCGGAAAAATGTGTAATCTCCAATTCCTATTTTGAGTTGTTATTATTGGATTTAACAAAACCCAGACCAAAGCGGCATATCTCCCCTCCAGAGTTCTCTATTTGTCTTCGATGTATCTCGCCACAGTTAGGGTATGACGTGATCCATCAATGTACCCTCCTCGCTACTTCCACTGAAAACTATGGTGTTCTCCACCAGCCCTGGAGCAGTTTTTGCGTACGTGGGAGCAATAGGGCACTTCCCATCGCGAGTGCCCCTGAGCTGGGCAAGGTGAGACCTTTCGGTCAAAGACAAATAAACGTTCTCAGTCTCCGGCGGTTGTATACCTAAGGGGGAATAGGATGAACTCTTTTTGCTTACAATTGAGTACACGCGGTTGTCATTGATTATTGTTATACTGCTTTCATTTCCAACCCTTACGACGTGTGGTAGTTGAGGCAATATAAAGCTTTCAAACGTCAATGCCGCATAGTATGGTACTCTGCATCAGCGTAATGCCCTACAATTTAATGAAGCAGATCAGATGTATATCTTTAATGTAGGAAAGGTAGAGAACCTCCCTCCGGTAACATATAGTCTCTCAAATTGAGATCAATATATTCCTCCTTATATCTGGGTTCAGACTCCCTCATACCCGTCACTATGGTCTGTCCCACTTAAGAGGAATTTTAGTCCTTGTGGACTTTGGGCTTAGACCATAAAACCGTTGCCATCCTGGGGAAATCTGGGTGGAGAAAAAGTATGTTCCTGTTTGTTAATTAAACGGTTACACAAAAAGCCTATCTTAAGAGCTCCCTTAGTGTTTTTCACAAAAGAGTTTCATAGTGGGATACTTCCTTAGTACTTCATAACACAGCTCTATCTTGGAGAAGAGTCCAAATACACATTCATTGATAATGTTCCGTTACATACATCACGTACTTACATTACCCTCCCCTCTTATCAGATGGTTTTCTCTTATTGCACCAACGGAAGTATCCCTTTCTAACTCGTTTCGGGCCTGTCTCTCAAGCCTAGTATAAATTATTCTGTATATTCCTCGATACATTGATGATCTCTCAATTCACTGGTGGGACCGTTTCAAGAAATGTGTCAATGCCTAGATTATGGTTCGGGGGAATACGGGTGGTGATTTATCTTCTCATTATTAGATAAGAGTGGTGGAAGGGCGTTCCTTCCCCCAAAGGTCTATTTCCTCCCGACATCAAATCATCCCATGGTTTTCACACCAGTAGATCATCACGTCCAATACCCAAATCATCACATTCCATTCATATCCTTTTTATATATAAAGATTTCTTGCCACCTTTTCACTGTTACGGCATGAAGAGGTGAGGTCTTTTATCACTCATACTCTTGAATCTATTAGTGGGGAACAAAAGTGAGGCCTTCTACTTAGCACTTGCCTCCCTCCCCCCCCCACCCCCTCCCCGTCCACCGCACAACTATTCTTCCCCCCCCGCGTTTGGGAAACATTATGACCTGCAACTCGTCACCACTAGTCTACCTTTGGGGGTGTCCTTTGTTTTTCAACAGGTTTCTGTGGGCGATGTCTGTCTAAAAAATGCCCCCACCAGCCGCATGTGAGGAGGAGGAGGGTTTCCCAGAGGTAGTATTCTATGGTTTTTTCGGGTAGTTACTATTACCCCTACCTTTTCTTGCTGGCCCTCTACCTCCGCCTCTTCGACCTGGAAAAGAGTATCTCTTTTCGGATTCCGAAAATTCCGCCTCTAGATGACGATATATCGGTATCCGATTCTACCCCCTGATGTTTTCTAGATAAGAAAAGGAAAATGCCCTCCCTTCCTTTAAAGTCTGCCAAATCTCGGCACAGAAAAATTGTGTTTACGTTTCCTTGATGTAACTTGATGTCTCTGTTCTTATTACACAATTCAACCTCTCTAGTGTCAAATATCAGATTCAGACTAATTTTAAGTGTAAGTTCAGAATGGTTTTTAAACTCTCCTTGAGTTTCTCAAACCTCCTTTTTTCCTCTTTGTAGTTAGTATTAGCATAAAGCGTGAGTATTAAAGAAGACTCAGTGGCTTCTTTTTCCCAATTTGCCAAATACTGTGTCAGATCTTACGCCTTTCTGCTGGTCACTTGTCTGAGGGTAATCCTAAGCCCCCTTGGGACAATTTTCTGTTGAATGTAATGTTCCAGTGACTGTACTTCCCACCAAAGGATGGTGGGTTGTATTCCTTATGTAACGTGTGAGATCCCTAAAGGGCTAGCTTATTTGAGTAGGAGAATTAGCGGGTGCTGCTAATGCTTTGTCGGAAAAACTACATTCATGTGCCTCACGCATTACCAACCGCATGGTATTCTATATTGGTAGATACAAAACCCTGACATTCTTCACAGATGTAGCATATAATATCACCCGAAAGTATTTCCCGATGATTATAAATAATCTGAATAGAAGCATCACAAAGTATCCAAACAAAAAATCTATTCTTAAAACATTACCTTTTAATAGTAATCGTTATAAGAAAACAACAATAAGAAAGACCACCTGAAATCAAGGGGACAAAAACACCTACACTGTCCCCTAACACTGTACACCCTCAAGTACCTTACAAAAGGAGAAACCGCTCCCGATAAGGGCGAACCCAAAGATTAAAACTCCTTGAATGTCCCTTATACCCAATATTCGCCCTCAAATAACACAGTCAGTGGACCAGAACCCCCGTTACTGGGAAAAAAGGGACAGACAGAGCTTAAATACAAATTGTGCAGTACCACCAAAAATGGATATATGTGAAATAAGGTCGCCACTAATAGTATATTCGGTGCACAAGATAAATAGATAACACCCCCTATTGGCACTAGTGACAAATGCAAACCCTACCAGGTCATGTGAAAACCGATGACATAGAGTAGGGTATATCAGAAGCCAATGCTTATTGCCTAAAGGTTATTATCAGCGTCAAAAAACACCCCACCATAATACATGCAAAAGGCAATGACAAAGGTAGTGTATAATCAAACTTCAATACTTATGCTGCGCAAGGTATAGCGCCCCACACAAAACAACCCAACGCGTTTCGTCCCGTTTCAGGGACTCCTCAGTGGGTAAGAACCAAATATCCATCTACAATAATAATAAATATCAAAAATAGAACATATACAGAGCACCTGGACTCACAAAACCAATAATGAATAAAGAAAAAGGAAAGAAGAAAAAAAGAAACAAGGAAAAATATTTCTGATCTCACAGAATATTCCAAAAGGTACCTGAATCTCCAATACGTATATCAAAAGGGATTCCAGTGGATGTGTCCTAAGGGTAGGAGATTGGTTGTGTTACTCCCAATGGTGGGGAAGCTGATACAATGTTGGTGTATTTATGTCCCACTAAACTGTTCTTCACACATAGTGGAATTAATAGATATCCACAAAGTATAGACCCTGCCCTGATACTCTGGGATAAGAACGCCCCCAATTGCACATATCACAAGCGAAGTATTACACCATCTCACAGTATCTCATGGTGGCGCCAGTCTTCGGCATCTAGTAGTCCGCCACTTGGGTGCGCCAGTCAGGATATGCAGCACCTGTGGCGCCGCTTCAATAACATGCACGGCGCCTGCGTCGCCTGGCCGTGGGGAGTAGTTAGTGCGCATGTCCCAGACAGTAGATCGTGATATTATATCTACTATCTGTGTTAAATGGCCGGTTTCTTGTATCTACCAATAGTAGATTCCAGCTTTGTTTCGTGAGCAAACAAGATGATTTTTCCGACAAAGCATGAGCGTGCAGCACCCCGCTAATCTCCTACTACTTTAAGCTAGCCTTTAGGGGATCTCACACCACACGGTTACATAAGGAATACACCACATCTTGGTGGGAAGTACAGTCACTGAACATTACATTCAACAGAAATCTTTGTCCCAAGGGGGCTTAGGATTTACCCTTCTGCACCAGCAGAAACAGGCTAAGCTCTGACACAGATAATTGCATCGTTGGCGAAATCAAGAAGCCACTGAGTCTTCTACGCTTTATGCTAATACTACTACCACAAGAGTAAAAAGGAGTTTGCGAGAAACACAAGGAATTTTAAAAAACCATTCTGAACTACACTTAAATTTAAGTTCTGAATCTGATTTGACACTAGAGGGTTGAATTGTATCTCACATATAAGATAGCAGAACATCAAAGTTACATCTAAGGAACGTAAACACACATTTAATTTCTTTGTGGAGAGTTCACAGGCAGAACATTTAAGTAGGGAGGGCATCATTCCTTTCTTTCTAGAAACATCAGGGGGAGAATCGGAATACCGATATAATCGTCATCTAGAGCGGAATTTTCGGAATCCGAAAAGAGATACGTCTTTATCCAGGTCGAAGAGGAGGAGGTAGACAGGGCCAGCAGAGAAAAAGGTAGGGGTAACTAGTACTACCCCGAAAAAAACATGGAATACTACCATCTGTGGGCAACCTCCTCACCTCACATCAGCTGGAGGGTGCATTTTTTTAGACACAGACAGCCCCACAGTAGCCTGGTTGAAAAACAAAGATCAGCCCCCAAAGGTAGACTATGGTAACTGAGTTGCAAGGTCATCAATGTTTTCCCAACGCCAAATTTCTGACATTTAGAGCAAGTGCTAAGTAGAGGCCTCACTTTGTTCCCACTAATATATTCAGAGAGTTTGAGTGATAAAGAACCTTCACCTCTCACCGTAAAGTGAAATGGCAAGATTCATTATAAAAAGGATAGGAAGGAATGTGATGATTTGGTATTGGACGTGATGATCTACTGTGTGTGAAAACCTTGTTGTTTTGATGTCGGAGGAAGATAGACCTTTGGGAAGACTCCTTCACCACTCTATCTAATAGAAGAGTAATAAACACCACCTCCCCAACGTCCATGAATTCTTGCATTGACACATTTCTTGAAACGGTCACCAGTGAATTGAGAGATCTCAATGGTATCAGGAATAGACAGAATAATATATCTAGGCTTGAGAGACAGGCCCGAAACGAGTTAGAAAGGGATACTTCGGTGGTCATAAAACCAGCTGATAAGGGGGGGGGGAATGTAGTCGTGATGGATGTACTACATTATCATAGAATGTGTTTGGACCTTCTCCAAGATAGAGCTGGTTATGAAGTACTAAGGAAGGATCCCACTATGACTCTTTTGGAACAACCCGGACACTCTTCAGATGAAGCCGTTGTGATAATGCCGTTCTAATCTATTAACAAACAGGACTACAATACTTTTTTTCTCCTCCTGACTTTTCCCAGATGTGCTACGAGAGAAGAGGGTCTACCCAACAGTCCACAAATAGATAAACGTCCTCATCAATGGGCTGACCCAAATGTGTCGGTGAGAGCGAGTCAGACCAGTACATATTAGTGTTATATTGGATCTCATATTGAGAGACTATGTTACCTCATCTACCTTCCTACATAAGAGATACATCTGATCTCTTCTTAAATTGGAGGGCATTACGGCTGTTCAGATACCACAAGTTGTTGTGTGTGTGAACAACCGACAGACAGTACAATTATACTATGCGGCATTGACGTATGAAGCTTTATATTCCTCAATACCACACGATCAGGGATTGAAAGCAGTTAAATATTTTCTGGACACCCGTGGTACTCAATTTGGTAGCATAATGAGTTCATCCTTTCCCTCCTTAGGTTTACACCCTGGAGAAATAAACGTTTTTGTCTTTGACCGAAAGGTCTACCGCCAGCTCAGATGCAACTGCGATGTGGGAAGCCGATGCTTGCTCCCACTACGGCAAATCTGCTCTAGGGAGGCGAGGTGCGTCACATAAAACCATAAGAGATTTTCAGACTGATGAGGAAGAGGGTAATTGAATGTATCACCTGTCCATTCTACTATGGCGAGCATACATCGATGGCATCTTTTGTGTAACTCCTGTCTGGAGGGAAGATTTGGCCGTCTTTGTCGTGGTTTTGTTGAAATCTCGTAATAACATAACCAAATACGGATGAGATTTTCAGATTTTTCCGCTAATGAGTTCAGCACCTTTTCCTAGAGCCTTACTATCTCAAAAACTGCAGTGATTACAACATCTAGTACATAAGGTCTTTAGAAAGGACACTGCCACCAATAGCTTCTTAGGTGGATATCTGTCATCCGAGATCTCTCGTTAGAAGGTATCCCACGGGGGCATATCTTCGCCTTAGGAGACTGCTCTGACTTCAAACATTCATGAGTCAAGCAAGAGATCTGAGAGGAAGGTTCATAAATAGAGGTTATCCCCAGTCTTCTTTAAAGAGGCGTATCAAGAGCAATACACGAGGAATCCGGGTTGGGCCTCCTGGTCCCGAAGACTAGGCCGGCAGAGCACGGGGAGTGTCCGGTGGAGGATGACCTTAGGATTATTGGGGAGTACAATCCACATGCAGATAAGATCTATGATATCATTAGGAAATACTGGAGAATACTCCTGCAGGATGATGTCCTTAAGGAGATACTACCCCCTACTCCATCCATCACTTACCGCAGAGGACGTAGCCTTAGAGATCGTCTGGTAAATAGCCAACTCCGTGCCCCACAGCGAGAGACCTGGTTGGGTTAAACAACCGAAACGCTTTGCTTCAAGTGTGGTGGAGTAAATTCTGTCATATGTGGTGAATTGGTAAAAACATTTGGGACACTGACAGGCCTCACGAATATACCATCAAGGGTTTTATCAACTGTACTTCTGTTGGTGTTATATACCTGGCCACTTGCCCTTGTGGGCTGAGGTACGTTGGTAAAACACGTCGGGAATTTAGGAGAAGAATTGGTGAACACATCGGTGATATTAAGAAACAACATGATACACCGATTGCGAGACATATATGGGATAAGCATGATGGGAGGATTGACGCTATCAAATTTAGGGGCATAGACTTGGTGAAACCATCCTTTGGAGGGTAACTGGGATAACTCATTCTGCAAACGTGAAAACAAGGGATTATAGGCTTGATTGTGTTTCTCCAAAGGGGCTGAATGAGTCTTTGTCCTTTGTGTGTTTTCTGTAATCACCGTCTGGATATCTCTTTTTTTACTATACAACCCACATAGTAACACAGATTCCCTTTTTTGTTTATACTTACTTTTACGCCGAATATCTATTGTTCTCTAATATACATGTCTGGTTGTATTTACCTCCTTTGCTCTATTTATCCTGTTGGACTTGTCTAGACCTAGTTTTTCCCTTTGGCTTCGCCTATGCTAGTAATAAGCAGGCGGAACTATTAGTCTTTATCTGGGATGGCTACATTTGTTAGTTAGCCATCTTTGACAATAAGGCACGGGTTCCAGCGCGCGTACAGATGGGAGACTAATATAGTAGGACACACGACAGTTGTGCCGGTTGCAATCAGGAGTCATGCGAGGTTTACTCCCTCCCCCTGGGCGGACATTCACACGCCCGTTTATTGTAGCCACCACTTGTCGTCTCACGTACGAATAATGTCCCTCGAGCGACGTCACCACTGGCGCGAGCCGCCGTCAATGAACTTTTGAAGCCGACGCGAGAATCTCCCTTGATGATACTCTGTGACATGCGCACTGAACTTACACACCACAATTAAAAGACAAGCATACGGCAGGCGACGCGAGGCGCCGTTCATGTTTACATTGAAGCCGCTCCCTTAGCTGGCATATCCTGAGCAGGCGCACTGTATGGTGACTACTAAGCCCGACGTGGCGCCACATGGCAGCAGAACTGTTGAGGTAATACTTCCTTGTTGAATCTGGTTGCAATGGGGGGCAGTTCTCTACGATCCCAGAGTTATTTCTGGGCAGAGGGTCTATACTTGTGGATAATCTATTATTCCACTATGTGTACGAACGGTTTTGTGGACATTATACCACCAACAATTGGTATCAGCTTCCCCACCATTGGAGTTACACCAACGTCCTACCCTTAGACACATCCACTGAAATCCCTTTTGATATACGTATTGGAGATTCAGTACCTTTGATATTCTGTGAAGATCAAAATATTTTTTTCTTGTTTCTGTTTCTTGTTTCTTCTTCTTTTTTCTTTATTCATTATTGTATTTTGTGAGTCAGGTGCTCTGTAAGTTCTATTTTGAATATTTTATTTACTTTTGTAGAATGGATACTTATAGGTTCTTATACCCACTGAGGAAGTCCCTGAACTGGAGGAAACCGCGTTTGGTTTACTTTTTGCCTATACCTTTTGGCGCAGAGTAAGTATTTGAGCGTATTTGATTAAGACCCAACTCTTTGTCATTAGCCCTTTGCATGTTCCGGTGGGGTGTTTTTGACGCTAAACCTTAGCATAGAAGGCATTGGCTTTGATAACCCTACTCTTTTTCCCCGGTTTTTACATGCCCTGTAGGGTTCTTTTGGGTCACTTGTGCCAATTTTGGGGTTTTATCTTTTTTTTTTGTGGAACCGAATATTTAGGGCGCCTTTTAATATCCATTTTTTTTTTGGTACTGCACAATTTTTTAATTTTTGCCCTTCCCTTTTTTCCCGTAACTGGGGTTCTGTCGTTGACTGGATTTTGGGGGGGAAATTTTGTGTATAAGGGACAGTCTAGGGTTATCTTTTGGGGTCCCCCTTTCGGGGGCCCGGTTTTCTCCTTTGTAAGGTACTTAGGGTGAAATTTTAGGGGACATGTGGGTGTTTTTGTCCCCTTATTTCAGGTGGGTCTTTTTTATTGTTGTTTTTTAACGATTACTTTTAAAAAGGTAGTTTTAAAGAAAATTTTTTTTGGAAAATCAGAAAATCACATTGTCTGATTTGGAAAGAATTTGTTTGCAAATTATGGTGGATAATAGGTATTTGGTCAATAACAAAAGTTCATCTCAGTTCTTTGTTATATATCCTTTGTTGGCAATGTCAGAGGTCAAACGTTTTCTGTAAGTCTTCACAAGGTTGGCACACTCTGTTGCTGGTATGTTGGCCCATTCCTCCATGCAGATCTCCTCTAGAACAGTGATGTTTTGGGGCTGTCGTGGGCAACATGGACTTTCAACTCCCTCCAAATGTTTTCTATGGAGTTGAGATCTGGAGACTAGCTATGCCACTCCAGGACCTTGAAATGCTTCTTACGAAGCCACTCCTTCATTGCCCTGGTGGTGTGCTTAGGATCATTGTCATGCTAAAAGACCCAGCCACGTTTCATCTTCAATGCCCTTGCTGATGGAAGGAGGTTTGCACTCAAAATCTCACGATACACGGCCCCATTCATTCTTTCATGTACATGGATCAGTCGTCCTGGTCCCTTCACAGAGAAACAGTCCCAAAGCATGATGTTGCCAACCCCATACTTCACAGTAGGTATGGTGTTCTTTGGATGCAACTCAGCATTTTCTCTCCTCCAAAATACGACGAGTTGTGTTTCTACCAAACAGTTCTACTTTGGTTTCATCTGACCATATGACATTTTCCAAATACTCTTCTGGATCATCCAAATGCTCTCTAGCAAACTTCGGACGGACTCGCACATGTACTGGCTTAAGCAGTGGGACACGTCTGGCACTGCAGGATCTGAGTCCCTGGCGGCGTAGTGTGTTACTGATGATAGCCTTTGTTACGTTGGTCCCAGCTCTCTGCAGGTCATTCACTAGGTTCCCCGTGTGGTTCTGGGATTTTTGCTCATTGTTTTTGTGATCATTTTGACCCCACAGGGTGAGATCTTGCGTGGAGCCACAGATCGAGGGAGATTATCACTGGTCTTGTATGTCTTCCATTTTCTAATTATTCCTACCACAGTTGATTTCTTCACACCAAGCTGCTCACCTATTGCAGATTCAGTATTTCCAGCCTGGTGCAGGGCTACAATTTTGTTTCTGGTGTCCTTTGACAGCTCTTTGGTCTTCACCATAGTGGAGTTTGGAGTGTGACTGTTTGAGGCTGTAGACGGGTGTCTTTTATACTGATAACAAGTCCAAACAGGTGTCATTACTACAGGTAATGAGTGGAGGACAGAGGAGCCTCTTAAAGAAGAAGTTACAGGTCTGTGAGAGCCAGAAATCTTGCTTGTTTGTAGGGGACCAAATACTTATTTTCCAATATCATTTGCAATTAAATTCTTTCCAAATCAGACAATGTGATTTTCTGGATTTGTTTTCTCATTTTGTCTCTCATAGTTGAGGTCTACCTATGATGTCAATTACAGGCCTCTCTCATCTTTTTACGTGGGAGAACTTACACAATTGGTGGCTGACTAAATACTTTTTTTCCCCACTGTACCTTTGCCTACATGTTTAAAGAAAATTAATGAAAAGGGAATAACCCATTAAGGACACAACATTTTAAAAATCTGTAACTTTAAATAATTTTCTTGAAGGGGAAGCAATGAAAAAAAGAGCACAGACAAGTTGCAGTTTATGGGGTTTTCTTTTCTGGTTTTCATTCCTACAGCATTTATGTGGTTTAAATTATATTTTAACTTTATTTTGTGGGTTAGTAAGTTAGTAAGATTATATAGTTTACAGGTTTTAATATTTTTGTACAATAAAAAATGGTTTAAAAAAATACTTTTTTATGTCATAAAATTCTGAGAGCAGAACTATTATTTTTCCATCAGTGGAGATGTGTGAGGGCTTGTCTTTTTGTGAAATGAGTTGATGCCTTTATTAGTATCATTTACTGATCAATTCTTGTTCCACTTTTTTGGAGACAGTAGCAACCAAGAACAGCTCTGGTTTGACATGGTTTTGTTTTGTTTTTTCACTATGCGGCTCACTATGTAGAATAAATAATGTAATTTTTTTTTATTGTTTTGGTAATTACAGTTATTGTTAGCTACAATACCAATTATGTTTTTGTTTTATTTTTTACATTATAAAGCAATATTCTAGGAGAGAAAAGTGATTCTTAAAACATTGTTTTAATATTTAATTTTAGCTTCACTAGGGGACTTGACCATGTCATTGCCTGATTGCTCATATAATACACTGCAACACTTCAGTGATGCAGTGTATTATGCCTGTTGGTGTAATGCTGACAGTCATCTTATTGAAGAGCTTAATAGGTGAACTAGGAGCCTTACTATTCTGTATAATAGCTATGATGCCACAGTCACTACTGACCATTGCAATTTAGTGGTTAAAACTGCTCAGACTTATCCCTGATCCTGGTATTTGTGGTAGAAGCCCAGATGTATTTGCCAGCCATACTTCTGCCACAGAACCATACCACATAGTTTCACTTATGATGGATAAATATAGCATGAAGAAGTTAAAGACCCCCTACCACTAATTTATGACATGCTGTCCCTAAACCCATGTAACTGCACATTTGGCATTGTTTTAATATGGCTCCTTGAGACAAGGTATAGTTGAACAGTGTCGGACTGGGATGCCTAGGACCCATAGGTGGAGCTGATTCTAGAAGCCCACCAGTTGAGTTTATTTTAGGGGCCCACCCTACAGGTACTGTAAATGACTGTACAGGCCTCCTATACTCTGCATTTTGCTTTTCCCTATTTCTATGCTTTTTTTGCCTCTTCTGAGGGTGTTAAATAGCAACTCCAAGTCTACCATGCTCAGGTGCCCACCGGAGGTTTCCCCTATCCCCCTGTGGGCCAATCCGAGTCTGTAGTTGAACTTCAGTTACCTGGCTGTCAAAGACTGCATAAATCCCAACAGAAAAGACAAAGGTGTTTTTTATCTGATTGGCACTATGCCAATAGCAGGAAGTTGCTGCTAGATCTAACTATAAAGCACAGCTCACAGATGACAACTGTCACTGTAAAATGGTTGATTTCCCATGTAACTAGGGGCTGCCAAAGGATATCACAAATGTTTGATAAGTGGAGGTCACATCTCTAGGACTCCCAACTATTGGGAGCACAGGGTATTGTGACCCTCACTACGTGAAGCAAAAAAGTGGGTCAAAAGAGAAAGAAAAAATAAGAGCAACTGACTTTTTTAGATAAAAGCATAGACGGGGCCACACCAACTAGACACTTATAACATAGCCTATTGACTTATCCTATTACACCATAAATGTCACAGGTGGAAATGTCCCTTTACAGTTATGGGCCACGTTCTGGCACCTTCTGCAAATGAATCAGTTCTGTAAGGGAGAAGAGAAGGATTGTGGCTTAAAAGTAGAACTGTGAAGGACAAAAGAGGCCATCCTAGAAGTAAGTAGAGTTAATGTTAATTAGTAAATTGGGCTTATTCACCTTTTGCAAATTCACTAGAGATCTCTAATGCTGATTATAAAAAATATCCAATTTTTGGAAAGCTCAGAAAATGTCACTGTTCAGAATGGAAAATATAGGTCACCATGACATCTAGAGGGATTCTTTCTCTGCCCGTGCATTGCTACCTGGTGCAAAATATGGAAATCATTTTATATCAGTTTTTATACATTGTCATCTCATACTAATTATTTTGTCGACAATAAAAGAACTGGATCTGTCATTATGGAAAAAGACCAGTTTTGTCATGATTCAGTGTTTCAGCTGCAGAGGCATGGTGGGGGTTGGCAAACGTGTTACTTACC
>JAODAL010036902.1:0-41075 GCA_025379985.1 Phyllomedusa bahiana
TTTCTATGGGGAAAGGGAGCTCTTTGGTCATGTATTTATACAAAATTTTCCAAAGAAAAGAAAATGGGCCATCATTGGTGCCCAAAGAAGTGTCCCTCGTCTGTAAGAGCATTACAGGACATTAATCCCAACTGTACTGAGAAGGGCTTAAACTGCCAATCACTGCTTGCATCTCACAATACATGAAAGACAGTACAGGATATGTAGTACCGCACTGTACGTAGAGAGGCGTATAGACCCAATCACTGCATGCCCCTCACTACTACATGTAAAGCATACAGGCAGTAGTACCGCACTGTACTGAGAGAGGGCTATCGACCACCAATCACTGTTTGTACGTACTAAACATGTAAGGCAAGTAAGGAGTGTAGTACGTTCTGTAAAGGGCGCTTAGACCACCAATCACGCATGCGCCTCACTACAAGTAAGAGCATCAAAATTGTGAGACCGACCTCAGACGGGGCGGATTCTCCCACGGGTGGGAACGAGATCTGCTCTGCCTGCCACCGAAAACCTGGTATCGGGGGGGGAAGGCAACCATTTGGCTCAGTAACCATGGGTTTAAATGGACATTGTATCAGTAGCGCTATGGGGTTGTATGAGTTCCCTTTCCCCAGGACGGTCACGGTTGGGGGGGAGGCCACCCCCCGTTCCACCGGTTTGGTTCCGGGATTTACCGGGCCCAAAAAAGCCGGTTCTGCAGGTGATCAGGGGGGGTGGTTGCTATTGGAAGGGGACAGCAGCGGGCCCAAAGGAAAAGGGGGTCTTGCCCCCAGAGGTGGAGATAGCTTAACCATAGGACGGTGTGTATTGGGTGGGGACACAAAGTTCAGACTCCCTGATTAGAGAGGGAACTTTTAGTGTACTAGGGCCAGACGGCCGAGGTTTTTTTTTGTATTTTTATGTGTTGGCCTCCGCTGACAATAAAGGGGTGGCTAATGCCAAGAAGGAATACTGGTGGTCCAATGATGTTGGAGTCCATCCTGCTTACCGCGGGGATCCCTACGAGCTAATGAACCCGGGGTGATCCAAATTTGGGGCCGAAAACATGTGAGTGTCCAAACATGTTTTCCACACTGTACTTTTCAGAATCTATAACCACCATCACACATGCACACAAAATACATGTAAGAGCGACGGACATGTAGTACTGCCGTTTTGTAGAGAGATGCTATAGCCACCAATCAAACTGCACTACACTAAACAGTAAAGCGTACAGGACAGTTACGCCTTACTGTAGAAGGGCTTTGAAACCCAAAAAACTGTATGCCCCTCATAAACATGTAAAGCATACAAGCATGTAGTCCGCACTAATTGTAGAAGGCGCTATGGACCGCCAAACACGTATGCACCTCACTAATAATGTAAGGGGCGGGTAAGGCCATGTAGAACCGCACAGAAATTGTAAAAAGGGGGCCGCTATAGCCCCCCAAAATTTAAATGAAATTAAAACCCATGTAAGGCAGACGGGGCAAAAAAATTTCCCCGCACAAAAAGGCCCCCCCAAAAACCACCCCCCATTGCCCCCCCCAACCCCCCAACAGTCGGGGACCTTAGGGGCTTTCAGACTGCCAATTTTACACCCTTTCCCCCAAAACCCAAAAATTTTAAAACCAAAGAAACCCTTTTAATGAAAAGCTTAAACCGGGTTGGGGGACTGAAACCATTGCCCCCCAAAAAAATTTTTTCCCCCAAAAAGAAAAAGAAACCCGAAGTGGCCCAAGGATCCTAAAGGTTTTTTTGGGGGGGGGGGGGGGGGGAACCAAAAGCCCCTTTGGGTTTGGCAGAAAAAAACCCCAGGGGGCATAATAGAGGCCCCAGTTTTGGTCTTGGGGCGATGCTGCCTCTTGTTTTTTTGTGGTTCATTTTTGTATAAAGCCCCCACTGCTTTAAAAGGGGGTTGTCCAAAAAGAAGAAAAAGGGTCCCTTTTTTTTTCTGTCACCCCGATGTCCCCTTGGTACGGGTTTGCTCAGAAAATTTCCCTGAAGTGAATGGGGCCGGGTTTTGCAAACCTGACATACCCTGTGGACAAGGTGGTGCTTTTTTTTGAAAGGGAAAGCCATGTTTTTTTTTTTTTTACCCCTGGATACCCCCTTTTTAAAATCCATTTTTGGGGGCCCTATAAAGACCCCTAATAAAACACAGCAACGTCTAGGGTGTTTTTCTGCCCCCCCCATTTTTTTTGATTTCAAAAGGTTTTTTTAAAAAGGGGGCCCGGGAAATTTAACCCCCATATCTTGTGGGAAACTAGCCCCCCCGGGTAGATGACGAAAGGGGAGAAATAAAAACCCTGCTGGATCCCTAAAAAACCCCCCCCCAAAAAAATTTTTTCCATCCCCCAAAACGCGAAATTACCAAGGGCAAATCAGCGCCAACCTGTGAGGTTTTTGTTGGGGAAAAAACCCCGGTGAAGACTGTGTAGAAAAAAAAAGGGAAAATAAAAGGGGTTGCTTATCCATAGTTACTGATTTTGCTGTGGATCCACTTGGTTTTATAACAAAATCCTTAACCATAAGGGCGCGTTCTCACAGCACAGGACAAATGCCGGCCGGTTTTCCGGCCGGTATTTGACCTGTTTTGAGGCCGTCCCCGCAATGAGCGGAGAACAGCCCTTCCCCCTTTCCCCTTGGGGAGACGGGTCCTTCCGGAAAAAGGACGGAAATTGTTTCAAGCACAAAGGGGTTTTTCGGGCCCGGGGTGCGGGGGGGAAAAACCCCCGGGATGGGGGGCTGCTGCACGGGTTTTTTCCCTAGAGCACCCCTTTTGCTCATTTTCGGCCGTTTTTTTTAGGCCGGGCCCAAAAAAAACCCCAAACCGGCCGAAAAAACCCGGGAGTGGGGAAAATGCGCTAAAAATTTCCCTTAAAGGGGGGTTTTTCCACTAAACAAATTGGGGGGGGGGGGGGGCGGGGGGGGGGGGGGGGGGGGTAGAAGCTTGCAAATTAAAAAAATAAACATTTTCACCATTCAATTTATTATTAAAAATTCTGCACCGTTTTTGTTTTAGCTGCTCCCTTTTTGTGATCCATTGTTTTACAAACTGTCTCCAGGGGGTATGACCAAGGGGCGGGACTCCTAAGTCCCGGGCGACCCTGTTTTAGACATCACCTCCCCCTCACGCACTATGAGTGGTTTTAAACCCCCGGTGCTGTCATTCCCCGGGCCCCTTGGGGGCTAGTTATATTCTGAAAAAAAGCAAACCCTAGGTGCACATGAAAAAGGGAAAAAATACATCTAAAAACAAAAAACCGTGGCACACTAAAGACTAAGTAAAACCTCAAGGGTGATAGAATTTTTGGAAAAGCAATTTCTGCTAAAGGGAAAAAAAATGAAAAAACCTGGGGACTCTTAGTTTTTCCGTAAATTTATCAAAATTGAATTAAGCCACCTCTCAATAACGTTTAAGGGGGTCCCCCGAGCAGGTTTAGGCCCTACACTGAACCCTGTTACCTCACTAGGCGGCCCTTTCCCGACTGCAACTTCCAAAGGGTTTTGGTAGGAACAGCAATTGAATTTTTTGCCTGGTTTTAAAAAAGGCAGCTGGGGTGCGCAAGCCCCAAAGAATCGCCAATCTCAAATGAAAACAAAAAAATAGTTGGCTCGCAATATAAAATATATTCTGAAAAACACAAGCTGGGTGAACTGAAAAGGCAATATATACTTTTAAAAAAATTACGGGCCATAAAGACTAAGTAAAAACCCAAGGTGTATAGAAATTTTGGAAATGATTACTGCTAAGGAAAATATGAAAAACCCCGGGGGACTCTTATTTAAAACAGTATTTGATCAAAATTGTTTTAAAGCTCACCCCCAAAGAAAGGGGGACCCCAGAGCGGGTGAGTCCCTCACTATTGGGACTATTAGTAATAAGTCAAACTGTGAAAAATTTAAAAAAAAAAACCCCCAATGAGGTTGTGCTTTTAAAAAGAGAAAAAAAAACACAGGTTAAGCTCCTGCAGGGATTTGAACCAAGGACCCTTGTGCTGTGAGGCAAAAATTTTAGCTCTGAGCTACTCACAATGCTTTACATAAACATACCTTTCTTTGACTAGCAAGAAGAAAGGCCTGGTGATGTATTTCCCGTGGGTCACATGATATGCAATTCAACAAATCAAAACCGCCCCTTCTGAGCACACAGAGCTGAAGATCTGGATGCAGGAGGTATGAAATGAGATGGTGGCAAAACCCCTTTAAGGATTTGTTGCAGATTTTGACTTCCACATAAACAGCAAGAAATCTTCAGCATATCCTCAGCAATATTTTTATTCTGCAGACTTAAGGGGAGTCCGTCGCCAATTTATTTTCTCTTACTAATTATAACCAGATACTGATACATATACTTTTCTTTTTAGTTTTATTTTCTGATTGTAGATTTCTCAGTTCTGTTTCCTGTATTATTATTATTATTATTATTATTAAGTATTTTAAAGCACCATTGATTCCAGGGCGCTGTACATTTGAGGGGGTTACATACATTACATAAGTCAAACGAGTACTATGATAAGGGATAATGACAATTGGCACGACAGAGGGAGAGAGGACCCTACCCGCGAGGGCTTACAATCTACAAGGAGTGGAAAGAGACAGGAGGTGAGGGGCAGACATGTCTGTGGAGGAAGTAGTGACAACAAGGTTAGTGTAGGTTATAGGCAAGCCTGAAGAAATGGGTTTTCAGGTTGCTTTTGAAGCTGGTGAAAGTGGAGGAGAGTCTGATGTGTTGGGGCAGTGAGTTCCAGAGTGTGGGGGAAGCACGGGAGAAGTCTGGAGACGGTTATGTGAGGAGCTGATAAGAGGAGAGCAGAGAAGAAGGTCCTGTGAGGAGCGGAGATTGCGTGAGGGGAGGTATCTGGAAATTAGGGCAGAGATGTATGGAGGGGAGAGGTCGTGGAGAGCCTTGTAGGTCATGGTTAGTAGCTTGAAATGAATTCGCTGGGCAATGGGAAGCCAGGGAAGGGATTGGCAGAGGGGAGAGGCAGAGGAGTAGCGAGGAGAGAGGTGGATAAGACGGGCAGCAGAGTTAAGGATGGATTGGAGGGGAGCGAGGGTGCTAGCTGGGAGGCCACAGAGAAGGATGTTGCAGTAGTCTAGGCGGGAGATGACAAGGGCATGGACCAGCATTTTTGTGGTGTCATAGTTGAAGAATGAGCGGATGCGAGAGATGTTTTTCAGGTGGAGGCGGCAGGCAGAGGTGAGGTTTTGGATGTGTGGTTTGAAAGATACAGCGGAGTCGAGGATTACCCCAAGGCAGCGGACTTGTGGGACCGGTGAGAGTGTAGAGCCGTTGACTGAGATAGAGAGATCATTGTATAGGATTATGGGGGCGGCCATCTTGCCAGAGCTGCTTTTAACAGCATTTAGAAAGATGCTTTACAGCAGCTTCATGCCCATAGGATCCTGTGAACATGAGCAGACCCATTGTCTTCTATAGGAGAGTTTTCTGGGCATGATTCGTGACCTGGGAAGAAGTCAGTGTGCAGAGAGGGTGAGAGAGGGGAGCTGTAAAATCTCCTATTGTGACTGGTGTATCCAGTGTTATCTATACACATTGGCAGGGGCGTAGCTATAGAGGGTGCAGAGTTAGCAGTCGCTACCGGGCCCCGTAGCCTAATGGGGCCCAAAAGTCCTTCTGCCACATGAGAAGACAGCAGTATTGCAAAGACACATGGTAACTGGGGGGGCCCTAATTCCTTCTTTGCATCAGGGCCCAAGAGCCTTAAGTTACGCCTCTGCACATTGGTGTCACCTTCCAGGGTAATCCTGCCTGCACTGATAATGAGCAGACTACTGAAAAGTTTTCTCTACAGACCAGGACTATTATTAGGCCTAGTGGCCGAAGTGAAAACTGCAAGATTTCAGTATTTAAAAAAAAGTTTGATGGTGAAATTTAAAAACAAAACACAACAAAAAATTCTTATTAAACGTGTTTAAGACAAAAACACGAATTAACCTATAGGTCATTTGCTAATGACACAATCCCTTTAAAATCTCCACCACAGGTAAACAACCGTGTTTTTTCTCACATTGTGGACTTTTCTGTATTGTGTGTGAAAACACCTTTAGCAGTCAGTCTGTGGCTCATGCACACACTGCTCTATCATTTTTACACAGGTTGTCAAATTTGGGGTTATTTAGTTTGGAAAGAAGATGACTGAGTAGTGGTTTATTTACCATGTACAAATATGTGAAGTAAACAGTTTTTTTTTTTTTACACCTAGAGCTGTAACGATGACAAGGGAGCATCTTCTGTGTCTAGAGGAAAGAATGTTCCACCATTGTCATAGATGAGGATTCTCTACTGTAAGAGCGGTGACACTATGGAGCCTGAGGTTGTGATGGTGGAGTCATTGACCAAGTGCAAGAAGAGTTTAGATGCCTTGAAAACTGTAATATTACAAGTTTCACACAGTCGAGTCACATTATTACGACCACTCCTTACTTTTGATGTTGCAGGGCATAGATCATGATAGAAGCCACTTGTGGTGAGCTGGCCTGGTGGGTATATCAGCTGTGTGATAGGCTGTCTGCACACATATCCTTCATTGCTGTCATGGGTAAAAGAGGCGATTTGAGTTGCTGAAAGTGATTTTAATTGGGTTTCAGGCCAAGGGTGGCGGTATTCCGGAAACTGAGGTGGACGTCGGCTATTAAGGTGCGCAAGGGAGGACTGACACCCTGTAGTGGAGCAGCTCATTGCCAAAATAACCCAGGAGGGTATCAGACGTGTGTCTAACACAACAGTTCAGTGAACCCTGCTGTGTATGGGCTCCGGAGCAGATGGCTGTCACTGCAACTCTGCATTCGCAGGAAAGGCTTCCATTTTCATGGCAGTATCAGAATTGGACCTCCGCTGATTGGTAAATTACATTTTCTGTTTCATCGAAGAGATGGATGTTGGCGTGTCAAACGAGGAACATCGGAGAACAAACACCCTGCAACCATTGCTGGCATAACACAAGCTGGAGGTGGCAGCATTATGGTCTGGTATGTGTTTTTGTGGCATTCTTTGGGTCACTCATCTATATGGAAGGCACTTCCAACTGATTTGTGATTTTAGATCACGTACTAACCATACATGTTGCTTGTCTTTCCTAGGGGGGATGGGATTTTATAACAACACAATACGACATGTCACACTGCTAATATTACCCTGGCCACCTAATTCCCAAGACTTGAACCCAATTCAGCATCTGTGGGAGCCCCTGGATGGTGGTGTTGGCTCTATGGACCCTCCAGCAGCTGTGGGAGCCCTGGATGGTGGTGTTGGCTCTATGGCTCCTCCAGCAGCTGTGGGAGCCCCTGGATGGTGGTGTTGGCTCTATGGACCCTCCAGCAGCTGTGGGAGCCCCTGGATGGTGGTGTTGGCTCTATGGCCCCTCCAGCAGCTGTGGGAGCCCCTGGATGATGGTGTTGGCTCTATGGACCCTCCAGCAGCTGTGGGAGCCCCTGGATGGTGGTGTTGGCTCTATGGACCCTCCAGCAGCTGTGGGAGCCCCTGGATGGTGGTGTTGGCTCTATGGACCCTCCAGCAGCTGTGGGAGCCCCTGGATAGTGGTGTTGGCTCTATGCACCCTACAGCAGCTGTGGAGCCCCTGGATGGTGGTGTTGGCTCTATGGACCCTCCCGCAGATGTGGGAGCCCCTGGATGGTGTTGTTGGCTCTATGGCTCCTCCAGCAGCTGTGGTAGCCCCTGGATGGTGGTGTTGGCTCTATGGACCCTCCAGCAGCTGTGGGGCCCTGGATGGTGATGTTGGCTCTATGGACCCTTCAGCAGCTGTGGGATCCCCTGGATGGTGGTGTTGGCTCTATGGCTCCTCCAGCAGCTGTGGGAGCCCCTGGATGGTGGTGTTGGCTCTATGGACCCTCCAGCAGCTGTGGGAGTCCCTGGATGGTGGTGTTGGCTCTATGGACCCTCCAGCAGCTGTGGGAGCCCCTGGATGGTGGTGTTGGCTCTATGACCCATCCAGCAGCTGTGGGAGACCCTGGATGGTGGTGTTGGCTCTATGGATCCTGCAGCAGCTGTGGGAGCCCCTGGATGGTGGTGTTGGTTCTATGACTCCTCCTGCAGCTGTGGGGCTCCTGGATGGTGGTGTTGGCTCTATGGACCCTCCAGCAGCTGTGGGAGCCCCTGGGTGGTGGTGTTGGCTCTATGGACCCCCCAGCAGCTGTGGGGCCCCTGAATGATGGTGTTGGCTCTATGGACCCTGCAGCAGCTGTGGGGCCCCTGGATGGTGGTGTTGGCTCTATGGCTCCTCCAGCAGCTGTGGGAGCCCCGGGATGGTGGTGTTGGCTCTATGGCTCCTCCAGCAGCTGTGGGAGCCCCTGGATGGTGGTGTTGGCTCTATGGACCCTCCAGCAGCTGAGGGATACAGACAGCTCCAGATACCTGTGACCACCTACCATGACATTATTGATCCACTCCCAGCTCATTTAGCTGCCGTCCGGGCCATACGTCAGATACTCTGAATATTAGAATTGGTCATAGTAATGTGACTTGGTTGTGTGGTTACTAGATTATAGAGTGTAGGAGAAATACCAGAATTTAGAGTAAGGATGATCCAGCGGTATGTATCAGCAAATGCTTTATAGAAAAATGCTCATCGCAGACCGAGGATAAAAGGTGCGTGTAGCCTTAGCTCACGCGTTTCAGCCTCATCTGAAGCCTTGTTCACTTTCTATCCTCTGTCTGCGAGACATTTTTAAAGCATTTGCTGATACATCCCACTGGATCATCTTTACTTTTGGAATCTTTACCGCAGTGGCCGATGGGGATCCGTGTGCGGAGGCATCAGCAGCCACAGGCACGTGGGTGAGTCTTGCCAAGTCTTTTTGTTTCTATTGTAAAACAAATAATTAATTCTTGCAACCTTTCTGAAGTTAGGAATATAGGTTACAATATTTTTTTTTTATTTTTTTCAAATTCAAACAGGTAAGTTTTATTGAGAGATAAACAATTACAATCAGTATCGGAAGACAGTCTAGTAGCGCGCATATTAAACTACAATCGAATTTACATAGTATAAGATAACTTTCAAAGAGTAAAAATATATGTCATCTTTGGCTGAGAAATAGGGTAACAAACTTACAGTAGCAGAGCATATTCAAAACACTGCAAGCTAATGATACAGATGTAAAGAGACTGGTACTAGATGTCTGCGGACCAGTTGTAATCCTGGTGTATGGACAGCATGAAAAAGAAGAGAACAAGCATAAAAAAAAAGCAAAAAAAAAAAGAGAGAGAGGATCTCCGGACAACCCCCGTCCACCCCTGTAATCCGCTCCCAGATCATAGACAGTTAACCGGCAAGGACACCTACAGATGTATCCCAACCAGCGGAACGATACCGGTCCGTACGACAGAAGACAAACCACTCATCCCAGATCGGCAAGTGTTTCATGGTTAGGGAGAGGGAGTCAGCATAAAACTCCTCCATACGTTGCAGAGTGTGAATTTCCCGAAACCATGAAGAAATGGACGGACTGGAAGTGGATAGCCATAAACGGGGAATCACCAATTTAGCCGCCAGAATCAAGAACCGCAAGAGGTGGGTTATGAGAGAAGTGATTGGCAGAGGGATGTCAAAAAGAAACAAAGAGGCCGGGTCATTTCTGATTCTAAGACCTGTGAGGACATGTATAAGATCAAGGACACTCCTCCAAAAGGGTTGGAGAATAGGGCCGCTCCACCAGATGTGTTCCTATGTGTGCTTTGCAGCGAGGTTACAATATTTTTGCTGAAGTCAAAACTTTAATCTTTAAAGTAGAAGCTCTCCAGTGCTTGTGCAAAGAGCTTGTATCTGTCAGGAAACCGTTATCAGGAAATAGCAGATGTTTTTCTGACTAGAAGACAACGTTGCTTGACTTTGCTGATGACATAAGAACTTATCACTTTGTACAGTTGAAATCAGAAGTTTGCGTACACTATATAAAAAGCCCCATCTGCATGTTTTTCTCACTATCTGTCATGAAATCAGAATAAACCTTCCCCGTTTTAGGTCAATTAGGAACCAAAATTATTTATATTTGGCAAATGCCAGAATAATGAGAAAGAGAATTTAAGGCATTTTTCATTACTTTCTGTAAAGTCAAAAGTTTCCATACATTTTGTTAGTATCTGTTAGCATTGCCCTTAAACTGTATGACTTGGGTAAAACGTTTTGGATATCCTTCCACAAGCTTCTCACAAATGTTGGTAGGAATTTTGGCCCATTCCTCCTGACAGAACTGGTGTCACTGAGCCATGTTTGTAGGTCACCTTGCTCACACTTGACTTTTCAGTTTTTCCCATAAATTTTCAATATGATTGAGATCAGGGCTTTGTGATGGCCACTCCAAAACATTGACTTGGTTATCCTTAAGCCACTTTGTAACCAATTTGGCAGTATGCTTCAGGTCATTGTCCATTTGGAAGACTCATTTCCGCCCAAGCTTTAACTTCTTGGCTGATGTCTTGAGATGTTGCTTCAGCATTGCCACATAATCTTCTTATCTCATGATGCCATCTATTTTGTGAAGTGCATCAGTCCCTCCTGCAGCAAAACAACCCCACAACATGATGCTGCCACCCCCCGTATTTCACAGTTGGGATGGTGTTCTTAAGCTTTCAAGCTTCTCCCTGTTTCCTCCAAATGTAACGATGGTCATTATTTTTGTGGTTTCGTCGGACCACAGGACATATCTCCAAAAATGTAGGTCTTTGATCCTGTGTGCATTTGAAATAATTTATCTGGCTTTCATATGTTTCTTTTGGAGTAATGGCCTCTTCCTGGCAGAGTGGCTTCTCGGCCCATGTAGATACAGTACTCGTTTCACTGTGGATAATGACACAATCCTACCAGCTTCCACCAGTATCTTCACAAGGTTTTTTTGCTTTTGTTCTTGGATTGTTATGCACATGTCAGACCAAAGCACGTTACTTTCTGAGACACAGAATCTCCTTCCTGAGCGGCATGATGGCTGGACATTCCCATCTTGTTTGTACTTGTGTATAATGGTTTGTACAGATGAACAAGGCACCTTCAGGTATCTGGAAATTACACCTAAGGAGGATCCAGACTTGTGCAAGTCCACAATTATCTTCCTTGGCTGATTTCCTTAGACATTTCCCTGATGTTACACATAGAAGCAGTGTGTTTCTGGTGTGCAATAAAATACATCCTCAGGTGTGTCTCTAATTAACTCAGATGTTGCCAATAAACCTACCAGAAGCTTCCAAAGACACGACCTCATCATATGGGCTATCTCAAATTGTTAAAATCTTAGTGTATATAAACTTTTGACTTTGCAGAAAGTAATAAAAATGCCTTAAATTCTTTCTCATTATTCTGGCATTTGGCAAATATAAATAATTTTGGTTTTACCTAATTGACCTAAAACAGGTTTATTCAGATTTCATGTCAAATAGTGAGAAAAACATGCATATGTTTCTTTTTATATAGTGTATGCAAACTTCTGGTTTCAGCTGTATGTAACCTATGTAAAGTGTGACTCACTGACAGTAAACTGGAACCATTCCATTGATAGACACATCGCTTGTTTTTGTCTGATTCTTCAAGCCGCTCGATCTCTACCTCTTTCCTAATTCCACAACCCAATCACATTTGAAGTTGTGGATTGCGACCACATGGAGAAAGGACCTTGATCCAGAATTATTCTGATTGCCATATTATGAGTTGGTAACACATTTTTTAGTATGCAGAAATTGACATTGCTGTGAGTAAAAGCATATAGTATCTCTCGAAACACATAAGGGTAAGTCTTTTTTTTTTTTTTTTCCCCGACATTCTGCCCTGAGTAGTTCTGTTTTTATCTGACAAATTTCTTCAAAGAATAATGGTTTTATCTGTATTTTGACATCTACCTTAAAGGGGTTTTCGCCTTCCTCTGGACCGACACAGTAGAGTTAGGCTAAGTCTACACAGCACAGGATTTTGTTTGATTTTTCAGTGGATTCAGTACTTTGAATCCACTGAAAAACCAACCGTACCCAGCGCTATGCAGCCCTCAATAGAAAATCTGTGCTGTAGTCTGCACAGCAAAGATTTTTTACTGATGTTTTCCTGAAGCGAAAACTTTCCGGTGGAATTTTGCTGGAATTTGTATATCTCGCCACCAGGCATCCGAAATCCAACCAAAGTTTTTTGCGCAAAATTCGTGCAAAAAACGGCGGCACTGCCCAGCATTTTGGATTTCGGCCGGCATTTTCAAACTGCTGTTTTAGACATAGGGCTTTGCAAGTGGATTTGGGTTGGTTTTTTAACTTCGTCAACTATACAAATATGTGTTAACATTTGGGGCAAACATATAAAAATAGGATTGGGCCAGTTTTTTTTGGTGACTTTGTCGCAAAAAACTGTTGACCCTGTTCAAAAAGTTGTTTTAAAAAGCATTTTCAAACATTGGTGCCGCCCCTTTTCATTTTTGTAATGCGGCAAAGATGTGGGGGCGTTGCACCATATTTGTAGGATTAAACACGTTTATGAGTGTTTAATGCCAAAAATTTAGGCGAAAGAAAATTAGTTTTCCAATACCAGGGTTAAAGGTGGTGCCTGACCCCATACTTTGGGGAAATTGGGCTCTCCCACACCCCGGGAAGTATGACCTGCAGAAGAAAAACCCAAAGGTTTTAAAGGGGGGGTTTTTCCTGAGCCATCTTGGGGATTGGCCCCTTACATTTGCCCTGTATGTATGGACCTGCAGAAAAACAGCCCCAGACCGGGGTTTTTAAGGGGGTCCCTTTGACCAAAGACTTGGGGGTTTTGGCTCTACACTCCCCTTTGAAATGTATGAGTTTGCAGAAAAAACGAAAAACCCCGGGTTTTAAAGGGTGGTTGCCTGAGCCAAAATTTTGTGGTATTGGCTCTACTTTTGGCTCTGTATGTAGGACCTGCGAAAAAACAGCCCAGGGTAAAGGTGGTCCCCTGAGCCAGACTTGGGGGGTATTTATTTTTTTTAAATTTGCCCTGTTTATTATTTTTTTTTTTTTTTTTTTTCATTTTTGTTTTTTTTGAAAAAGGAAGGGGCCAAGGGTAAAGGTGCGGTTTGCCCCTGGGGCCGGGAGCCAAAATTTGTGGTATTGGCTCTACACGGCCCTTTGAAATGTACCCCCTGAAAAGGGAACACCCAAACCCCGGGGGTTTTTTAAAGGGGTGCCTGACCGGGCTTGGGGTTTTTACTCAACACTGCCCATTTAGTATGACCTGCAGAAAAAACACCCAGACCGGGAAAAGGGTGGTGCCTAAAGCCAGACTTGGGGTATTGGTTTAAAACACTGCCCTGAAAATTAGACCTGCGGGAAAAAACACCCAGCCCGGGGAAAAGGGGGTCCCTGAGGCAGATTTTGTGAAATTAGCTTTTACCCCCGGGTCCTGAAATGTATGACCTGCAGAAGAACAGCCAGACCAGGGTAAAGGTGGGGGCCTGAGCCAATTTGTGGTATTGGCTCAACACGGGCCTTTGTAAAAAATGACTGCAAAAAGAACACCCAAAACCAGGGTAAAGGGGTCCCTGAGCCAGACTTTGGTTTTGGGTTTCCTACACGGGCCCTGTATGTTTGGGCCCCCGCAATAGAAAAACCAGACCGGGGAAAAGGTGGTGCCGGCCCAAAACCCTTGGGTATTGACCCCAAAACCCCTGCCCTGAATGTATGCCCTGCAGAAGAAAAGCCAGCCCGGGGTTAAAAGGTGGGCCTGGCCGGGACTTGGGGTTTTGGGCTCTAAAATGCCCGTATGTATGCCCTACAAAAAGAACACCCAGACCCCGGGTAAAAGTGGTCCCTTTTGGGGCCCGGGATTGTGTATTGCCCCCTTCACTGCCCCCTGCCCTGTAGGCCCTGCAGAAGAACACCCAAAACCGGGGTAAAAGGGGGTCCCTTTGAGCCAGACTTGTGGTATTGGCTCTACACCCCCCTTTAATGTATGCCCTGCAAAAAAACAGCCAGACCGGGGAAAAAGGTGGTGCCTGTCCAGATTTGTGGAAATTTTTGGCTTTTAAAACTGCCCTGAAAGTTTTTCCCGCGAAAAAACAGCCAGACCAGGGAAAAGGGGGGGGCCCTTTAGCCAGACTTGTGTTTAATTTGGCTCAAAAACACGCTCTGTATGTTTTGACCTGCAGAAGGCACCAGACCGGGGAAAAAGGGTTTGATCCTGAGCCAGACTTTTTGGTTTTGGGCCTCTACATTTGCCCTGAAATGTTTTACCCGCAATAGAACAGCCGGGGACCAGGGTAAAGGTGGTGCCAGACCCCAAGGATTTGGGGGGGTTTTTTGGAACCCACACGCCCTTTTAATGTAATGAGCTGCGGGAAGAACACCAGAGGGGGGGTAAAGGTTTTGCCTGAGCCAGAGGGGTTTTTTGGGGCCCCTACCTTTTTCCCCCTGTATCTATGATTTTGCAGAAAACAGCCAGCCCCAAAAAAGGGGCCTACCAGACTTTTTGGTTTATTGGCTCTACACTGCCCTTTATGTATGACCCGAAAATAGCCACCCAAACCAGGGAAAAGGGGGTCCCAGAGCCAGACTTGTGGTATTGACTCCACACTCCCCTGTATGTACGCCCTCCCAGAAAAACAGCCAGACCAGGGTAAAGGGGGGGCCCTTTTGAGCCAGACTTGTGGAAGTGCAGGTGGCTGCATGTCAACGGGTCTAATTTGTGTCATGGATGTCTGACGTGGAATCTCAGTGGGATCTGTCAAAGAATTCACATGCAAATGTTTTAGTGTTCGATTTAAAATCCATGGCTAACAAAAAACTCCATGCCTTAGTCCACAATGTGATCTATGGCACATTTCCATTTAAAGGGAATCTGTCGCCAATTTTTATTTTTTTTTTTACTTTTATTAAAACAAGATACTGATCCATATTCTTTTTTTCTTAGCTGTTTTTATTTCCTGACTGTAGATTTCTCAATTCTTTTGTCCATATATAACTATGGGGGTGGCCATCTTGCGTGAGCTGCTTTTAACAGCATTTAGAGAGATGCTTTACAGCAGCTACATGCACATAGGAGACTATGAACAGGAACCTTTTCTAGGAGAGTTTTCTAAGAATTCTGAGTTAAAATCTGTCGTGTAAGCGAAACCTTTTGGCGTCATTATGATTGACACTGTTACGCGCCCTGTGGATGGTCCTATAATGGGGCACTGTATTAGCAGGGATGTAGACATTGTTGTGGACACAGGAGCATGGCTAGAATTCATCGGGCTCCATAGCAAAGTAAGATGGGCCCCCACTACCTAGGCTAAAACAGAAGAAATACTGTAGAAATAATGGAATGGCTAATACCGCCATATATCAGAGAACCTTCATAGTAGTGCTAGATAGCAAAATGACATTTATTATTTTCTACAAAAAGGAGTAATTTTCTTACATCCGTGTGGGCACCCTCAACCTCTGGGTCCCATAGTGGCTGCTAGAGCTGCGACTGCTTTAGTTACACCATACTTGCTAACCCTCCCGGTTTTGGCAGGTCACTCCCACTAATGGGGGCCGTTTCCCGCCCCCCGTTTGGGTGGCTTAAACCTCCCGCATCTGAAGAGATGCCGGAGTTTATTTGTGTAAAGAGGCATCGGAGACGCTGCCCTAAAGCCTCTGTCCTGTGCCGCTGTCCGGCAATGCTCTCCTAGCTTCAGAGGAAGCTGTGAGAGCACTGCAAGGGAAGGGGGCGGGGCTTACCAGGAGCCTGGCTAGAAGGGGTCAGCAACCTGGCTAGAAGGGGGCATTAACCTGGCTACAGGAGGCTGCTACCTGCCTAAAGGGTTCAAATAGGGCACCGAGATACCTACCTATTGGGGCACAGTTTGGCAGTATCTCCCAGCTCTCCTGGATGCTGTATAGACCATCCAACAGTCCAGGGAAGCAGGGTGACGCCAAAACCCTAGTTTAGCTTTCTCCAGAGCCATTACACAGTTAGGAGGAGTGGCTTTTCAAAGGGAGTGTTGCTCACATGCAAGATGGGCGTGGGCATGCAAATTTTTGGTTACGCGCGCCGCCCCTTAAGATCTCCTGCTTTCTTACTTTCAAAAGTTGGCATGTACGATTTACACCCATGTGTAGGCACTAACTTTGAATGAATGTTCCCATAGATATATTCTAGAACTACCCTCCTTGCCTACAATGATCATCATAAGGGTCTGTGCATGGATGTATAGCCATAGAGACTGCAATAGGGTCCAGAGGCTGAATTTTAGCTATGCCCCTGGGCCTGTGACACAGAAAAGTGACTGTACAGGTGATTATTTCAATGTGTGACCATGAATCCCTCACAAATGTTTCCATAAATACCTGTTCTTCCCAGCGCATATCCTGCCTGGTTTCTTCTCTAGTGAACTCCTGGTCAGTACAGGCAGTGATATAATACAGTATAGGCAAAAGACTGATTACAGGTGGGCGCCGCTGAGACAGGGGCCTGTGGGGTTTGGGTGCTGGGAAGAGGCGGCACAAGTCTGTATTCGCTTCTCGGCCTCTTGGCTAAGATCAAGTGTAGTATCTGTTCTTATCGATCCCCTTGGCGGTGGAAAGCCGGCATCGCTATAGGGGGACTGTGTCCGAATGGAGAACCACACTGGGGATAGGGAGGGGGTGTACGCGGATTTTCTTGAGCGATAGCAGCCGTAGGTTACCCCCCCCCCCCTCCCCAGGGTCGAAGCCATGTAGGTCTGAGGGGACTATGAAGCCCTAAGTGTGATGTGCCCCAGGATTGACAACCCTGGGGTGCCCGAACTCACTGGGTGTGGGACCCACTTGAGTTTTGGCACATTTGCACGGCACTTAAACTTTCACTGTCCCTTTGAGCACACGTCCTTATTCCCCGGCCTTCTGGCTAGGTAATAGGGAAATTTTTATAATTTCCAGCCGGATGTCTGGGCAGTACTCACTGCGCACATTCACCTTATTTATTTTTCACGTGATGTGTGTTTTGTGTGTCACTTTTTGTGTTTGGATTTTGGGATGCGGCACCCTTTTGGGAACCCCCTGAGGTCTAAGGGGAGAATGTGTGGCCATCTGTTTCCTTTCTCCCCTGCAAACCCCGGCACTCTTCGGAGTTGGTTACCTGGACTGCACTTGGTTGAGGTTTGGTGTGGCAGGCCATTCCGATGCCAAGTGTGAGTTCGTAGGTTCGATCTGCTTCGGCAGTAGGACCATTTGTGCGACCTCATGCAGATGCCTTCTGGCTCGGTGGGGGAGCATTTTGTTCTCTCTCTGCTTCGGCAGAAGAGAATACGTATCGTGTATTCCTGTGCAGGTGCCTTCTGGCCCGGCAGGGATACTTTTTCCGTTCTAGATATATGGGGGGCCCATTACTTTTAAGTATGGGTCCGCGATAGACCGTATCCTGATGCACTGTTTTTGTGTGGCACTTGTGTTGCACTTTTTTTTGTGCATTTTGGTGTTAGTTGCACATTCTTAGGGCTTCAATAGAAAAAAAAAAACAAGTCTGCATTTGTACACAGTGCTGGGCCTGTGATCTGGCCCCAGGATAAGGAAAGCCTATCTGCCCATCTGGTTACTTTCTCATTTCTGATTATGTCACATGTTTCATGTCTCATTATCTGTTGTACCAACAAGCGGCCTGAGAAGGTAATTTCCAGATTTATTATGCACAGAGGCTTTCAGGGTTATCCAGGGCTATTAATACCTTGTCGGTAAGTGACTTATGTCGCTGCAGTCTTCTGTAGAAGGGAATTTCCTTGCAGACTATGGGCACTTGGTTACGTGAAACTGATTAAAGCAGAAGTGAGCAATCATGTTCTTAAAGGAACATTGAAAATAGGAATAAATGATAAAATGAGCCTCTTGCTGCTGACTATTTTCTTTCTTTTTTTGTTGACTTTTTTCCACCACATATAACTTTTTTCTCATATTCAAAGGTTTATTAAAGTTTTAAATTCAGAAAACTTACAAACAAATCCACTGTAAAACGGTACGCTGGAGACAGATATGAGTGTCCACAACAACAGTGCACTGGTACATTAAAGGGGATGTCCAGTTGACTAAACGTCTACTTACATAGGGCCAGGTTATGGAAAAATAGAAAAACAGTGATACTGGTTCTCCGCTGCTGCAGCTATGGTGCTCCCCGGGATCCGCTGCTCTTCACTTCTGGGTTCTCGTTCACTCTGGTGCTCCCTGGGATCATTTGTTCTTCACTTCTGGGTTCTTGTTCACTCTGGTGCTCCCTGGGATCATTTGTTCTTCACTTTTGGGTTCTCGTTCACTCTGGTGCTCCCTGGGATCAGTTGTTCTTCACTTTTGGGTTCTCATTCACTCTGGTGCTCACCGGGATCCGCTGCTCTTCACTTTTGGGTTCTTGTTCACTCTGGTTACATATAGTTACATACTTAGTATGGTTGATAAAAGACATGTATCCATCAAGTTCAACCAAGGGTGGGGAAAATGTGGGTGAAGGGAGGGAGAGAAGGATTTCAAGCCCAGTCTCCACACTGGTTAATGCCCTAGAACTCACAAGCCAAAAACCGATCTGCTCCAGGGAAGTCCCCATCTCTGACCCCAGAGCTACACCAGCCAGGATCCAGAATGTTACATAGCTACATACGCATTAATATTCTTTAGTTTCAGGTAGTTATCTAAGCCTTTCTTGAAACTTGCAACTGTTCCTATTGTGACCAGCTCCTTGGGCAGGCTCTCTGGGATCCTCTGCTCTTCACTTCCAGGTTGTTGTTCACTCTGGTGCTCCCTGGAAGCCGCTGTTCTTCACTTCCAGGTCCTCGTCCACTCCAGAGCTTCCCAGGATCTGCTGCTCTTTACCTTTGGGTTCTCGTCTGCTCTGGTGTTCCCCGGGTTCCGCTACTCTTCACTTCTAGGTTTCTTGTCCACTCTGGTGTTCTCCAAGATCCGCTACTCTCCTCTTCCAGGTTCCCATCTGCTCTGGTGCTGCCCGCAATCTGCTGCTCTTCACTTCCAGGTTCTCATGAGCTCTGCTGCTGATGCTGCCCGCAATACGCTGCTCTTCACCGCTGGGTTCTTGTCTGCTCTGATGCTCCACAGGATCTGCTGCTTTTCACTTCCCGTTTTTTGTCCGCTCTGCTGCTCCCCAGGATCTGCTGCTCTTCACTTCCAGGTTCTTGTCCACTCAGGTGCTCCCCAGGATTTGCTGCTCGTCACTTCCAGGTTCTTATCCACTCAGGTGCTCCCCAGGATCTGCTGCTCTTCACTTTCAGGTTCTTGTCAGCTGTGGTGCTCCCCGGGATCTGCTGCTTTTCACTTCCAGGTTCTTCTCCACTCAGGTGCTCCCCAGGATCTGCTGCTCTTCACTTTCAGGTTCTTATCTACTCAGGTACTCCCCAGGATCTGCTGCTCTTCACTTTCAGGTTCGTGTCCGCTGTGGTGCTCCCCAGGATCTGCTGCTCTTCACTTCCAGGTTCTTGTCCACTCGGGTGCTCCCCAAGATCTGCTGCTCTTTACTTCCAGGTTCTCATGAGCTCTGCTGCTGCTGCTGCCCGCAATACGCTGCTCTTCACCTCTGGGTTCTTGTCTGCTCTGAGGCTCCACAGGATCTGCTGCTTTTCACTTCCCGTTTTTTGTCCGCTCTGGTGCTCCCCAGGATCTGCTGCTCTTCACTTCCAGGTTCTTGTCCGCTCTGGTGCTCCCCAGGATCTGCTGCTATTCACTTCCAGGTTCTTGTCCACTCAGGTGCTCCCCAGGATCTGTTGCTCGTCACTTCCAGGTTCTTGTCCACCCAGTTGCTCCCCAGGATCTGCTGCTCTTCACTTTCAGGTTCTTGTCCACTCTGGTGCTTCCCGGGATCTGCTGCTCTTCACTTCCAGGTTCTTGTCCGCTCTGGTGCTCCCCGGGATCCTCTGCCCGTCATTTTTTGGTTCTCGTCTACTCTTGTGCTCGCAGAGGTTCGCTGCTCTTCACCTCCGGGTTCTCGTCCATTCTAGTACTCCCCAGGAGCCGCTGCTCTTCACTTCTGGGCTTTGGATCTTGGGGAGCATCAAAGCAGATGAAAGCTGCTCTGATGTTCCCCGAGATTTATTGCTCCTCACTTCTGGATTCTCATCTAGACACAAGGCTCAAGATATTTAGTGAGTGAATAGAGAGTAAGCCTTTCCTGTGTTTAGGGATGAGAACGAGGAAGTGATGAGGAATGGATCCCAGGAAGCTCCGGAGCTGCATCTGGGGATTACCTAAAGGTATGTATTACTTTTTTTTTTTTTTTTTAATTTTTACCCACCCTGGAACATGGGCACATTTAAGCATAGTTTTATTCAACTGAACAACCCCTTTAAAAGCATGACAAAGAGGATTAATATCATAGTACTTTAGATCTGATAACAGAAGTTGAAATACTTAGAGAGGTGTATTGGGGAGTAGTCCTACGTGATAGACAGGGAGACATCCACATAGCTTGACATGATATCATACAAGTCCAAGGGGTGTTTCCATCTTGGACTTTAATGGCATATCGATAGGATATGCCACGGGTGTCAAACTGTGGCCCTCCAGCTGTTGGGAAACTACAACTCCCATCATGCATTTGTATAATCTATAACAGTGGGCATGATGGGAGTTGTAGTTTCCCAACAGCTGGAGGGCCGCAGTTTGACACCCCTGGGATATGCCATCAAAGTGTTGTAGATGGGGATGCTGCCTATGGGATTCACACCTACCGTATCACAGGATCAGACCCTTGAAAGTCTCAGCTGAAAATGGAGAGTCGTTCCCGCTTGCGCACCACTTTCTATTCTGTTCTATGGGAGGTCTAAGTACAGGTGAGCGGTGTGTTCAGCTGTACTGGGGAGTCCAGCATAGGCTCTCCATTCTGAGCTGACACTTTCAGGAGCCTGTTCCTGAGATAGGTGTGGCTCCCACCACTGGGACCTGCACCTATCAGACTTTACTGGCATATCAGTAGGATATGCCATCAAAGTACAAGATGGAAACACCCTTTTAAGTAATCTGTTTAAATAGGCAGGCAGGGTGCAACAGGAGAGCCATATTAGAATGATATTCTTCAATACTACAATATAGTACAAGCGATCGTGCCTCCTACTGGCCAAGTACCTTAGCGGGACTAAAAGTACAAACAAAAAAAAGGCTGAAAAAAGATCTAACACTATAAAAAAAATATATTAAAAGTTCAAAACACCCAACCTCTTTGCTATTTTACAAATACAAAAGTTGAATCAAAAGTTGAATATAATTGCCATTGCTGCTCCCATAAGAGTCTGAGCAAAACATTATTTATCTCATACAGTGAACACAATAGTAAAAAAAAACAATGCTAAAAGTTTTTTCTGGTTACTTCGCATCCTCACAAAAACTGGAATAAAAAAGTAATCAAAAAGTCACATATATCCCAAAATGTGATGAAAACAACAAAAAAATTGTGTCTTAAGATTCGTACTGACCTCCAGAATAAAATGAAGTCATTTACACCATACAGTGATCTCCACAACAACAAAACCTCACCAGAAATGGCGTAATTAAGTTTATTTCACATTCCACTACAGAGAATTTTTTGGTGGTTTTCCAGTACATCATATGTTACCATTAGACAATGTCTACATGTGATTTACTGTCAGATTTTTAAGCGGATTCAGCATTTAGAATCCACAAAAATCTGACTTTAAATCATCCCCATAGACCTCAATAGAAAATCCAAGCTGTAGTCTATAGGATGGATTTCAAATCCGAAAATTGTGTCAAAAAACTTGGAACATGTTCTATAATCCGCCATATTTCACTTGAAAGCAGTGGGTTATAATACTGTTCAATTGCATGGGATGCCAAAAATCCGAAAACAGCGGCGAAAAAAAGCCAGTACAAAAAAAAAAAAGTGTAAAATGCTGGTCGGACTCTGATTAGAATCCGACGAGTATTTTGTCCTGTGCCGTGTGCACGTAGCCTTAAAAAGTACATCTTCTCCTGCAAAAAAACAAGCCCTAATGTGGCTATCTGGATGGAAAAGTTATTGATGGCTCTTGAAAGGCAGGGAAGAAAAAATTAATTCAACATGAATAAATTTCTGTGACAGGAAATTTTTGGGTTTGGTTTTTCTAGGCTTCACTGTGATACCAAATTTGTATTGTTTTACTACTTTTAAAGAATAAAACTGCTTTAAAAAATGTAATAAAATTTGCTTTGTATCATCATATAAGGACCTCAAACTTTCATATATATATGTTAAATATAGCAGTAATTCAGTTTAAAATAATTCATGTAGTCAATGTTCACAGGTTTCATAGCGTTTGCTTTTTGAGTGGTTGTATGCATATTGCAGGCATGACAGTGTGCGACTGCACAATTTGTTTCATGTTGTTTGGAGGTGCTATATTTTCTATCATCTATATATCTTACAGCTATCTGTCTCTCTGTCTGTCTATATATCTCTCTATCGATATATCTTTTGTAAATCTCATATCTTTCTTCCTACCTATTATTAGTGAATATTTATATTTTGTCTAATATATATAATCTATTCTCCTTTTATTTAGTATCTATCATCTATTTATCTAATATTTTCCTTTCTATATATCTAATATCAATCTATTATCTAGTGTATATCTTTATATCTTCTATTATTATTATTTATTTTAAAGTGCCATTAATTCCAGGGTGTTGTACATTTGAGCAGGTTACATACACATCAAATGACAAACAAAGTATAAGAGCAACAATAAATGACTAACTGGTACAGAGGTAGAGATGATCGTGCATGTAAAGGCTTACAACTATCTATCTATCTACAGTATCTAATATCTTTCTATCTATTATTTAGAATGTATATTTATATCTATCTACCTAATATCTATCTGTTCTCTGCACAATTACTATATCTATCTAATATTTATCTTATCCAATATATCTAATATCTATCTATCTATTATCTATTTTATATCTATCTATCTATCTAATATCTATTTTATATTTATCTATCTAATATCTATCTATCTATCCATCTATCTACTGGTGTTGCTTAAAGTTCCTGGGCTCCAATGCAATAATGCTATAATGATGTCTTGGCGTCTCCTTATATGGCGGAGGGGCCTTTGGGCCTACTTGGACTCAGGGGCTCAGTTGAGAAAACATCCTCATAGGGATAAATGTAGTCACTTACATTTAGTTGTCCAGTAGTCGACAGGGATGGACATCCATTCACATTGACATCTTTTTGTGTTGTCCTCAATGATCCTCTGAATCTGTCGTAATGGAAATGAGGACTAGCAAATCACATCTATTAAGACTATCCCTACCAGGTCACTGCTAAGACCCTCTGCAACCACAGAGTAACCACCCAACAAGGGTGACTCCATATGGATAAACTTATCCCTAGAATTCCTTATTTAAACCCTACACCAGGGCCTCAAACTTGGGCCCATGGGGCAAATCTGGCCCGCAGTGTAATTACATTTGGCCCCCGAGTAATGGCCAGGAAGTGTTCAGTGGAAGAAGCGAGGAGCTGTCATTACACTGCTCTCACTCAGCCCTTCAGCCCTGCATAGAGCAGAGAATGAAACAACTCAGACAGTGGGATGAGGAGATAAAACTTCATTAACTGTAGACATTTTTTTTATAAATATCATAGTTGTCCGGTGACTTTGTCCAAGTTTTTAATTTTGGTCCACTGTGCATTTTGAGTTTGACACTCCTGCCCTACACCAGATTTGGCATTCCTTTTAAGTCCCAATTTATCTATCTAGCTACCTAAAGTGCAGTAAAGTGACATTAGTAGTTGAGCCATCCCACCGCCTGCGCTGTGTAGTTGTACTTGTGTTAATCAATGCTTGTTTTTCTTGTTTACAGCTCTTCCTGCACCATCAAATGTCCATATTGATTCCTACAACTTGGAGCACGTGCTGAGGTGGGATCCGGTGCAGGTGCCCAACACGCAGATCCCGGTAAAGTACCGTGTGGAATGTGAAATGTAAGTAATACATGATGTATAGTTCTGTTACTAACCACATACACATAGCTGAATGGTGGAGCTGTGTAAACTAAGCCATGAGAGATATGCATGAACACTGTCTCCATCTAAGGACAAAAAATTGACAAAAAGGATCTGGAAACTCTCAGTGCTCACTCTGAAGGATGTTGTAAATTGAGCTTACAAATTTGGTGGAAGCAAAAATTCCCCTCTTTCCTCAGTTAAAGGGGTTGTCTCACTACAAGGATTGCTGCTTTTTATGTTAAAGATCTTGAAAAAACTAGTCACTTTGTAATATGTGTCCATTAACAGTGTCCTACCTATTCCTAGACATCCCCTCTTGTATGGGCTGCATCAGCTCCTCAGGTCGCTATAGCTACAGACCTGTTCAATCTCTCATGATAGGCAGCCAGCACTGGTTGCTATAGCTACAGACCTGGCTTCTGCTGCAGCCTAGTGGAAGCCAGTAAACACGCCCCTGATTTCAAAGTGAAACCAATAAAACAGGTGAATCAATGTAGTGAGACAACCCCTTTAAATGTATAAAACAAGAATAAAAAAAGGTAATGAGGGCCACTCCCTATAAAATTAATCTAGAAGAATCACTCCCGGTAGCAGTAGTAGGACAGAAGATGTGGGCCCGTACTCACGTCTAAGACTATGTTCACACGGCTTATTGCGGCGCATATAGTACGTGCCACAATACGCCGTGTGTTTTGGAACCACGCGCTGATCAGCACGTAATTCGAAAGCACTGGGGGACGGCAGCCGCCCGGCCCCATTGACATGCAAGTCTCCTCCCGCGTGTGCAATACAATCGTATTGTACGCGTGAAGAGACGAAGCATAATCCATAGCTCTCTATGAGAGCTGTGAATTACCGTAATTGCGACACGTATTTCGCCGCGTATAAAGTGCAATACGCGGCGAAATACGTGGCATTTTAAGCGGTGTGAACATACCCTACGGCACGGGTGTCAAACTGCGGCCCTCCAGCTGTTGGGAAACTACAACTCCCATCATGCATTTGTATAATCTATAACAGTGGGCATGATGGGAGTTGTAGTTTCCCAAACAGCTGGAGGGCCGCAGTTTGACACCCCTGCCCTAAGGCCAGGTTCACACGTCAGACTTTTAACATCATAAAAGTCCAACGTTATTTCCTCTGCAGAAATCAGAGGTGACACTTAGAATTTCTGCAACGGCTTTTACTTAACTGAACCTTTTTTTTTTCGCCTCTGATTTAGAAGCAGGTTAGCCCCATAGCCCTCCTGCCCGAGCGGGATCCAACAAGTATCTGCTCCATCAGAGTAACAGCGTTAAACCAGACTGCGCCCTTTATTTATAGTACAAAATAAATAAGGTGGTTCGATATAAGCAAATTTCAAGCGTATGGCGTGATTATTACAGACCAGGCTATATGCATCTGCATTTTCTTATCTTTGTTTAATTTGCTTGGAAATTACAGGTAACTCTCCCATACTCCCTTCCTGGTTTAGGCCGTGGGTTTGAGTTGAAAAACAAGTGAAAAGACACGTAGACTAAGGCTATGTTCACACGGCTTATTTCGGGGCGTATTTACGGACGTATTTACGTCCGCCAATACGTCCCAAAATACGTTTCAAATACGTGTCACAAAGTTTACTACGTATTTCGCATCGTAAATACATTCCCATTCTTTACTATGGGGATTTACGTCGCGAAATACGCCTCAATAAGTGACAGGGACTTAATTTTACGATCGTATTTACGGACGTATTTACGCCCGCAAATACGTCGCGAAAATACGCCTCGTTTGAACGACGAGGCGTATTTTACATTGGAATCAATGCTAATCTGATTGTTCATTATTTGAAACGTATTTCTGGACGTATTTGCGGACGTAAATACGTCCGTAAATACGCCCCGAAATAAGCCGTGTGAACATAGCCTTAGGGACTCTAAAAGTAGGCTGTTTGAAATCCATTGTGTGGAAAATCCACGTTGTAGTTCACTGTGTGGCCATTCACATGAACGTTGGAATGCACAAGAGTTTTTTCTCGTTACTTACTCTGTCTCCTGTGTGTGGTTCTATAGTAGTGATGAGCATATTCAATTTCTAGTTAGCCATTACAGAGCAGGAGATTGTTATCTCTAATTACAGATTACAGATAAAGTCATGCTTTTCAGTCCTCACAGCACATGTACCTTATGTTAAGTGAAGCTAATCTTGTTAGATATAATTAGTTTGCTTCAATGTTGATGTCAAAGTCTGTGTACAAACCAGGACCTGTTTGGCATCGGGTGTATCTAACCGCCACTAAACATCAGTTAACATAAATGATTAATCTATATGATGCTTTATGTATTTGTAGCTTTTGGATAGTCGCATATTTTATACCACATGAGCTTTTCTATCTATATTTTTCAGGTTACCTGACCCTCGTCTCATGTGTGAGAATATCACTGAGACCCAATGCGATTTCACAGACAAAGTACAGCCTTTTTTGGAGAGGTGTATATAAGGTTCGAGCTGAGCAGGGAGAGCGGCGGTCTCCCTGGGCTGAAGCTATCACTGGTCATTTTCAACCAAGTATACACAGTAAGTGAATATAATCATTGTACTATCTTTACAGATGACAGTATGTGCTCTGCATTGCCAGAAATATGTTTTCTGCTCGTAATTGCCCCCTCAGTGGGCAAATTTATGACTGTATGGCCAGAAGGGTGGCTTACTAAGTTTGAACATATTTAAATAAGCTAAAGGAATAAAGAGGCCTAGTTCTTTTCCCTTGAACCTGTTTGAACATATTGAAATTTTAGTGGAGCATTATGGTTTGTAAGTCTCTATTTTCATGGTTCCTCTACCTTTAGGGTTGGCCATTCAAGGGATTGTCCAACTCATTAGAAAATGAAAGCAGTAGCTCCTGCCCCCCTCTCCAGTAAAATAAAAAAAAATGTATACTCACCTCTCTTGTGTCCCCAGTTCCATCGCTGAGTCTCTCTGGTCTTCTGTTGACAAACATTCAATTCCGAATGGAGACGTCGCTGATTGGCTGCAGCGGTCATGTGCCACTAATTTACATCACCATTCAGAAGTAAACAACTCCGATTGGTCACATGAGTGGAGGCAGGTGACCGCTGCAGCCAATTGGTGATGTCTCAATTCAGAATTGAAGGGTGCGTCAATTGAAGACCGGAGAGATGCCGCGTTGTAACTGGAAACTGAAGAGAGGTGAGTATAAGTTTTATTTCTTTTACTGGGGACACGGAAGCTGCTGCTTTCATTTTCTTTAAATGAGTTCTCCATTTTGGGCAAATCCTTTTAGTTAGGCCCCCCAAGCTGATCACAGGGTGCCCTGCTGCTGGGAGCCTCAACGATCAACTGTAATCTGTGCTGGAACCTGGCAGGAAAGGTTCGATTTCTCTGCAGCGCCACCAAAGGAGGATTGAAGCATTACTCCTTTTAAAACAGTGGGCTAGTTATGTAATGCCCTTTGAAGCCTCTTTCTCGCTCTGGGTAATAGATCCCGATCCTAAATGGGGACATACTCTATTAAAGTGGTTGTCCAACTGGAAAAAAAAAAAACTCTTTCCATTCCATTGACATCACCACTCAAGAGCCGTTCACATCCCTAGTGGTGATGTCAATGGAACAACATGTGACCGCAGAGGCTGCCACCGCATGTGACCACAGATGGAGGACCTGCAAGATGGCTGCTGCCTCTTGGCGCCTCTGCCTACTGCTTTTGACGGGGCTAACCCAATAGATGATTCGCACCACTCACCCTCAACCAGAAGTAAAAAAACATCAAAGAGACTGCCAGGAACTCAACACTGGATTGCCGGTGGATTAAAAATTTTTAGTAATTTTCATTTTTGTTACACATAGGTGTTTTCCCATCTGTTTTCACAGTAGCTGCTCTTCCCCCTTACATACCCATCCCCGGTTTCAGGCTCTCACTTTCTGTGCAGGCTGTTTGCGGTTCCACACAGAAATGACATTCGCTCATGCTACTCTTTTCCTAAGTACTTTTTGGGAGGGTATTTTTTAAAAAGCGCACTTGAAAAGTGACACTGTCCAAGATGTCTCCTAGTGAGAGAGAAAAATGTATATGCTGCTAAGATGTAAGATGATGTTAACTGTTATCTGTGTATTTACATACAAAGATAACATTGTCAGTGCAAGCTTGACAGCAGGCTACAAGGCTCTTGAGCTCTTCCAGTAAATCTAAAGGGTTAAAGTTTCTCTCAGCGTTTCCCATCTGTGATAGACAAGCGAGAGTGGGTCCCCCCACCCCTTGATCACTGCTAGAGCAGAGAGTGGTAGTGGGCCATAAATCTTTTTTTAACAAGCAAAAAGAGAAAATGCTTTAAAAGCCAATTTTGAACAAAAAAATATGTTTGGTATAAGTTTTTTTCACCCCTTTCCAATTTTTTTTAAAACTAAATGAAGGGGAATACCCCTTTAATACAGTTGGTTTTTTTTTACATTTATTTATTTTTGCTGGATATCCCCTTTAACCTACAGAGATATTAAAAAAGGGGTTTTACCCTTCCTAGGGACGAGCAATCCAGGGAACAGATTCTGAACAACCCCCCCCTCCATCAGTAGCGCCTACTCTCCACGGGGGGCTGGGAATTACTTAACCCCCCATAGGGCCTAAAAAATTAGAGGATTAAAATTTTTCCCCCAAAGGGGAAAAAGCCCCAGGCCCGACGGCTCCTTTACCTTTACTACCGGTTTTCAGCCAGCAGTTAATCCATATCATCTCCTTAAATAAATTCTATGTTTGGGAGGTTCTGGATTTCCCAACCTCATACTTCAACTCATATATTACCTTTAATTCCCAAACCAAACGGACCCCTTAAACTTAATTATGTTTTCCCCTGCCTTTTTTAAATTCGATTTAAAATTTTTTTTCTAAATATTAGCAAATAGGCTGTCACTTGGGGCCACCCCAGCCACAAAATCAAGTAGGTTTTATTTTAGGGCGTCAAGGGGGCGACATACCGTAAACAATTGACCTTATTAAAAGCGGTAGTAAATGGAACAATCGGCCCTTTTTCGTTTTGATGTGAAAAAAACCTTCGACGGGGTTAATGGTCCTACATGTTCCTTTGAAGGCTTTTGGCATTAACGGACCCTTTTCCAGGCTATTTATACTTTCTCCTTTCCCCACACCCCCATAAACCCCACCGTACAACATTTCCCACTAATTAATATTTAAAGGGGGGGGCCGACAGGATGTCCTTTGTCCCCCCGTTTCGCATTTAGTGTTTTAACCCCCCGGCCTTTTTGCCTGAGAAAAATCAGGGGTTCAAAATTAAAGGGGGGTATAGAATATAAATTTTTCTTTTTCCAGATGACACCTATTTACATTTACTTTTTCTATTTACGCCCCTCGCAAGCCATTTTAATTTAAAATTTTATAACATCTCGGGATTAAAATAAAAACTCAAAAAAACGGAAGCCCTACCCTCAATATGGCCCATCAGAAGTCCAGTTTTTTAAAAATAACTTTCAGTTTAACTGGAGGGATTCCTCCCTTAAATATTTGGGGGTTCAGTTGACCCCGTCAATTGCCACTATATATAGTCAGAATTTTCCGAAGATGTATGGGGACATTAGAGCACTGCTAAATCAATGGAAATCACTGCCACTGTCTCTTTTTGGGAGGATCTCAGCAGTTAAAATGATGATATTGTCCAAACTATTATACCTGTTTGAGGCTCTTCCAATAAAGGTCCCCTTAAAGGACTTAAGGACTTTACAATCCTTTTTTAAACTTCATATGGGCATACAGGAGGCACAGGATTTCAAAGAAGGTAATGATGATGGGCAAGTCGGATGGGGGCCTCTCAGTCCTGGATATTATCAAATATTATTGGGCAGCGCAACTGCGTAGGATACCAGCCTGGTCCTCCCTGTTAGCATAGTGCAAGGTGGGTTGAGGATAGAGAAAGCTCTGGTACTAGCACAACACACCCCAATTCCACTATTATGGGGCCACCTACCATGTCAGATGAAGAAAGTGTTGCTGGACCTATGACCCTAACACGGGGAAATTTGGACAAAGATGCGCAAAAGGCTTCAGTTCTTAGTTCCCAATCCTCAGCAATGACATCAGTTTCTATTTAATCCTCTTTTTCCCGAAGAATGAGGAAAATTATCTATGAAACCTTGGTTGATAGAGTTTGTTTAGATTTGCCAGATATCGTAGACCATTTGAACCAAACAAATCCTTCCTTCCCATCTCTGCAATCTGATTTTTAATTTAACCAGAAGCTGCTTCTCTCTTACATGCTGGTTTCCATATTACTTCAAATAGCATTTTAAGATCTAATAAGGTTATCTATCCACAAACGAGATTTGAGATGCTCTGTAAAGCATGCACTCTCTACAAAAGGGCTAATATCGGAGATTATACAATATTGTCTTAACCCACTACCGGAGGAGCATGTGGTGTTTCGTATATGAGAAAAACTGGGAAAGTTTTTATACATAATGACAATTCAGTGGAGACGTGGAAGGATACATCTGGAAGAGGGCATCCCAAGTCTTCAATTTTGTGCAATATATAAAGAAATCTGTATAAAAAATTTTACTGTCTGCTATGGTATTACACACCACATTTTTACACAGGCTTGATCCGTCTATATCAGACACTTTTTGGGAGACACAGATGCTTTGACCAAAAGGGACGATGTTATACCATATTTTCTGGCAGTGCTCAAAGATTCAGCAGTACTGGCAGATGGTTACTAAGTTAATTCATGATGTGACGGGAAGCCTTCCCCCGATGGATCCCATCTGTCTACTATTTAATCTCTGGCCTTCGCCACTTGCAAAGCCAACAGAAAAACTGATTATATGCATGCTGACCGCGGCAAGGTGTTTGATTTCGCTTTTTTGGAAGCGATCACAGGCTCCGGAACTCTTAGGCCATGTTTAGGCTTCTATAATCGGGCCGTATTGTCGGTCTGTAATTACGCGCGAACGTGCGCAATATTACGGGGCCGGAAATCGGCCCATTTCATTAACGGTAATTCACAGTTATCTTAGAGATCTATGGGCTTTCGTCTCCCTCTCCCCGCCCGGCGATCCGCCCGGAGCGGGGAGATAATTGACATCTGTGTGGAATTACTTGCGGAGTATATGCGCGGCTGTTAAATTCAAGTCTGTGGGCCGACGAAGTGGGGGGACGGGCCCCCTGCTTCAGTCCCCCGCTCCCGCCCCGCCCCAGGTCACCACGGAGTAATTGCGGGGCGTAATTACAGACCCTGCAAAATACACCGTGAGAACATGGCCTTAGGCTATGTTCACACGGCTTATTTCGGGGCGTATTTACGTCCGCTATATTACGTCCCGAAATACGTTTCAAAATAATGAACAATTAGATTAGACATTGATTCCAAGTGTAAAATATGCCTCATTCGTTCACTACGAGGGTATTTTCGCAATGTATTTGGGGCGTAAATACCGTCCGTCAAATACGATCGTAAAATAAGTCCCATGTCACTTATTGAGGAGTATGTTCGCAACGTAAATCCCTATTAGTAATGAATGCGGGAATTGTATGTACCTCACGCGAAAATACGCGCCACGCTTTTTGTGTCACGTATTTGAAAACGTATTTCGGGACGTATTTTGCGGAAGTAGAAATGACGCCCTAGATATATAAGCCGTGTGAACATAAGGCCTAGGCTATGTTCTACGGCTTGATTTCAGAACTGATTCAACGTTGGATTTCCGACGTAATACGTTCCGAAATCAGTTGCAAATCAGTTGCAAATTAAGTGTCACTAAGGCCGTGTTCACACTGGCTCTATTCACGGTGGATTTGTGAGCGGATTGCGCTCGCAAATCCGGACTGGGGGAATAAGGGGCGGGACGGGGGGCGGGCCGGAGCACGGCAGGGGGCGACGCTCCCGGCCACATAGACTGGTCATTTATATACGGCGCTACGAGCTGTAAATTAATGTGCATGTCACTTTCTCCCCCGCGGCGGATTCGCGAGCGGGGAGGAGCGACGGTATCCACTGTTCTCTATGCGAGCAGCAGCTGGATTGCCGTAATTATCCGACGGATTGCGCCGTACTGCAGCGCAAAAACCGCGCGAGGAGTACCGGCGCATCCGCGGACAAATAACATGTAGTGAACGAGGCCTTAGTGTGGCACGCATTTGGAACTGTTTACCCGACGGGATTCAAACTTCCCCATTCATTATAGTTGGTGAATCTCGTCAGGAAATAATTGACATGTGAATTGTTTTTTTCCAGTTTTCCCCCCCGGATGCGGCCGCAATCCGGGAACGGAAAAATAAGTTGTCAGTCCTGAACGACGCACGTATTTCCACATTAAAATCAATGTAAAACGGCCAGTTACTTGTTTGTAAATGATATAGGCAAGGATTTACGGCCGTAAATACGGCCTGCAAATCCATTGCGAAATAAGGCCGTGTGGAACATGGCCTAATAGTCTTACACAAATGGATCGCAGATATGTATAACAATGGAATATCTAACAGTGCTCCATTTAATAAATCCTTGGATCCATTTTACTCGATCTGGTCAGTTTGGGACACTTTCTGTCACTGTCCAACATGTAAAGCTGTCTATGCTAAATTGATTACTGATTAAAATGTACTCTCCATCTTCCTCTACATGTTTCAACTCCCCCGCCCTACCTATGTCTTACTTCCTCTTGTGGATTGTCTTGTCTTGAATGTTCCAGATTGTCTTCCATTGGTTAACAAATCAATATAAGATGTTATACATTTTTTTAGATCCTAGTAGCACGTAATCCCCCTTCAATCATATTCTTGATGTTTTATTATTCTAAACTTTTTTTAAATAAACAAATTACGATTTACTATACCCTATAAAAAAAAAAGGTTTTTTTTTAATGTGGTTACCTTAAAGATGTTGCCCTTTGCCATACTCACGTGACCGTCATACCTGCATTTTTGGCCATTTCTGTTTGTATTACATGTTGTTATTGCTCAGCCTTTTATTGTATTTTATTGACATTTATATGGCGTCTTCTGCCTTGCAGCAAAGATTGGTCCTGTACAGTCCGTCTCTGTGAAGACTCATGCAAATGCAGTGACGCTAGATTTTTTACCCCCATTTTCACCAGTTCCAGAAAATTTTAAACTTTCATATTGGTTGTATTACTGGAAGGAAGACACTAATGATAAGGTACATCTTTTTATTCTCTTCAGCAGATGTTTAATATTTGGGTATGTACCTTTGTACAAAAGTGGGATTTATATCAATCTATCTGGGGCCTAATTAGGAAATCCTCAGAGCAAAATTTAGAGATATAATATACACTAGAAACTAATTTGCTAGATTTCGGGCGACATGTATGATTTTTGGCGCCCAGGCGGCATTTTTTTTGCGCGCATTTGTAGTGTAGAATGCACCTGAATCTATGAACATGTTCTACTGTGGGTCATAGATTTAGCACGTTCTAGTTACAAAGAAACATTTCTGTCTCAGGTAAACCACTTTTAAAGTGCTCTACCTGTTCCAGCTGTAATGCGCCTGGATTTGCTGATAAAAACTACATACATATGTAGTTTTGTGCGGTTGTAGTGCCCCCCCCCCCGAAACTCTGGAGCATAAACAAAGTGACCGCGGCCGTGCTTTGTAATGCACTAATATCAGAGTGATACATGTTAAAAATGAGCGAACGAGGTTTTCGACTGAGAAGACGCCAGACTTCTAGCGCAGCCCCGTTCATACATGTCGCCCATAGAGTCTGCCAGAGTGAAAGCTGGTGATACTCAGTGACTGTCCACACTGGCTCATAGCTGGGGATTTTAAAGCAAACCTGATGTATGCTGTCCTATATATCACAGAGCTCAGCTTCTCTCCTCTATCATATAACCCTATATATCACAGAGCTCAGCTTCTCCTCCTCTATTCATCTAACCTATATTATCACAGAGCTCAGCTCCTCTCCTCTTTTAATATTAACCCTATATATCACACGAGCTCAGCTCCTATCCTCTATCATATAACCCTATATATCACAGAGCTCAGCTTCTCTCCTGATTTCATATACAAACTATATTTCCACAGTGCTCAGCTCCTCTCCCTCTATCATATAGCCCTTGATATCCACTAGAGCTCAGCTTCATCTATCAGATAACACCTTATTATCACAGAGATCAGCATTCTTCCTCTAATCAATATACACCCTATATATCACAGAGCATCTGCTTACTATCCATCTATTCTTATAGCCCTATATATCACAGAGTCAGCTCCTCTCCTCTTATCATATAACCTTATATATATCAGAGCTCAGCTTCTCTCATCTATTCATACAAACCCTATTTATCACAGGAGATCAGCTTCTCTCTCTATAATATAAACTAACCTATTAATCCAGAGCTCAAGCTTCTCTATCTATCATTATAACACTATAATCACAGAGCTCAGCTACTCTATCAATATAAAAACCCTTATTTATCACAGAGCCAGCTCCTCCCATCTATCATATTAAACCTAGATCTCACCAGAAGCTCAGCTTCTCCCCTCTATCATATAAAAAAAAAAGAAACCCCCCCCTCCCCCCTCCCCTATATATTCACAGAGCTCAGCTCTCCTTCTCCTTCTATCATATAACCTTTATATCACAGGCAGCTCAGCTTCCTCTCTCTATCTTAAAACCCTTATATATCACAGAGCTCAGCTATCTACCTCTATAGTATTAACTCCGTTTGTATATATCACAGAGCTCCGCTTCTATCCTATTGCACTTATTACCCCCTATATATCACAGAGTAGCTTCTATCTCATCATATAACTATATATCACAGAGCTCAGCTCCTCTCCCTCTATCATATAGCATTATATCACAGAGCTCAGGCCTTCTCTATCATATAACATATATATTACAGAGCTCAAGCTTCTCTCATCTAATATATAACCCTATATATCACGAGTCAGCTTCTCTCCCTCAATCATATAAACCATATTATATCTACAGAGCTCAATACTCTCCACTATCATATAACCCTTATATATCACAGAGCTCAGCGACCTTTATCATTATAACCTATATATTAACTAGAGTGCTTCAGTTTCTCTTTAATATAATGCCCTTATATATCAACAGAGCTCAGCTCATCTCCTCTATTATATAACCCTACTATAACACTAGAGCTCAGCTTCTCTATCATTTACCCTATATATTACAGAGTCAGCTCCTCTATCATATAAACCCTATATATCACAGAGCTCAGCGTATCTCCTCTATCATATAACCCCTATATTATCACAGAGTCAGCTTTCATCTCCCTCTTTCATATAACCCCTATATATCACAAGAGCTTCAGCTCTCTACCTCTATCATATAAACCCATATATATCACAGAAGCTCAGCTTCTCTCCTATCTATAACCATATATATCAACAGAGCTCCAGTTTCCTTCTCCTCTTATCAATAGTAACCCTATATTTCACAGAGCTACAGCTCTCTCCTCTATCATATAACCCTATATATCACAGAGCTCAGCTTCTCTCACCTCATCATTAACCCTATATATAACCGGAAACTCAGTAAACTTTCTCCACTCTAAAAAGAGCCAGACTATCAGGCGCCAGCCCGTTCATACTTGTCACCCCTAATGTCTACAAAATGAGAAAAAAGGTGCTCAAACCCTCCTATGGTCAAATGTTAAAAAATGTTAAATGTTAAAAAATCCAGCAAAAAATAAAATGAACACGGGGTATACTCTTTAAAGATAAATGGTCGTACGGGGAATAACACTTCTCAGGTCTTCCAATAATTTACCATATAAAGGGGTTTATAATCTATATACAGTACATTACATATATCACATGTACATGTAGTTAGTAAAAGTGTGTGGGTCCACAATCTACAATAATAACTGCCTTTCACGTTTTCAATAATACGTCAGGACCTTGATAACAAATAAAATGGCCTATAACAGTATTTCATCTAAAATACCATTACCTTTGGAGAATAGTATATAAAATAGACAGATAGTGCTGTCAGTGTTTAAACGGTGCAGCCATACAGTACACAAGTAATACTAGATATAATACCAAACATTCCAACCTACAGTTTTCAAATAGTGCAACCAATGTGCTCATATATTAATGCCATCTAGTGCTCAAATATGAATGCAACAGGTCATGTAGACGCTGATGTACTGGAGATAGTGTCCTGCTTCTGATTCTGGTAGGACTGGTTTGGCCGGACAATAGCTGTGCAGGTGATCATGCAAAAATTGTACAATCACCAGTCTCTTTACAGACAGGAAAAAGGAAGTGCATCATTCTTCAATCGGACGCAGTTACAGGCTGGTGATTGGTTGCACAATTTTTCCACTACTGCCTGCAAAAGTTGTGTGGAGCTGAATTGGCCTTACTCGAATCTGGAACACAACGACTAATCACATATGTTTATTAGTGGGTTTGTCCAGTTTATTTCAAAATTAAAAGGATACTTCCATCAGAAAGGAGTATTTTTTTTAGAACCAATATTCCTGAGAAAACATTTTTTAGAACAGTCTACTTTCCTGCAGTCTTATGCAAATATAAATCGCATATAAAATCTTGTTATTTTCTAGCTGTGATTGTGGAGAGATAAAACTCCTGAATAGCAGAGCCGACTAACCCCACTTTACTGTTGGTGCTGCTTTTCTCTTTGTAGCCGCATTACAAATAGTAGGTAATGATATAATGATCAAATCTACCTGTTCAATGCACTGGATGTTAAAGATTAAACTAAACCACAGGGCAATGAAAAGAGCCATACATGAAGGGATAATGGGTTCATCTTTTCTTGCACAAGTAAGGGGGTTTATTCATCATCTTTATTAGGTTCTGATGACAATACTACATCTCTCAGGCCATATTTAGCCTGGGAAAAGAACTGTCAAGCAATCCTCCCAATGCTGTGATATCAGAGCTCAAGGAGGAAAGTCACCGAGACAAAAAAACAGGAAGCCATGTGCATAGGGGAACTTTAAAAAAATATACCAACCTAATTAAAAAAAAATAATTCACATAACAGTCGCATATTGCTCGCCAACATGTGAAAAGAAAAATGTTAATAGTTGGGTCCCTTTAAGGAATCAGCTATTGTGTCCCAATAAAATAAAAAAAACCCCTATCCTTGCCTTCCTCCGATCTGGCGCTGGCTCTCACCGGTCTTCTGTGTACTTCCAGTCTTTCTAACAGGATGTTATACCTGGAGCCACTGATTAGCTGCAATGGTCACATGCTTCTCCTTTACATCACCGTTCAGAAGTGAACAGCTCCAATCAGTGATGTAAGGGGAAGCAGAGGTGACGGCAGGAAGTAAACCGAAGACTGGGGAGAACCAGCGCCGTAACGAAGGAGTAGAAGAAGGTGAGTATAGTTTTTTTTTTATATTTTATTGGGGGCAGAAGCATGCAATTTAATTTTGCAATCAAGTGGACACCTCCTTAAAGATCTGCTATAAGCTCTGCAGCTAGCGGAGGCCCAAAGGATTAGTCTTACTTCACTATAGGGCAATGTTAGATTAAAAAAATTGGCATTTTATCTATTTACATTTTTTCTTTATGGTGTCTATTAAAGAAATGATCCTTCTTCTCGGGATGAACTTCCCTGTGCCAGTGTGGGGTTGAGTCATCCATGTCTTCCATGAAATAATACATGGAGCATCTTATCTGATGAGAGAATCGTTTTAATGGAATATTAACCGGTTTTATAAAGCTTGTCTATAATTATTCAAGCGTTTGCCTAATTCAGTATATGTGGTCTTAGACACTATTCTCTATGTGGCCCACAGACGGAGGTTCATTTAAAAATGCAAACACATTACATCCTGGAGAACCTGGAAGAGCTGACTGTGTACTGCATGGAAATAAAAGCCTCCACCAGGCATATAGAAGGTCAGAAGAGTGATCCCAAATGCGCCAAGACCATGACTAGAGGTAATTCATAAGAGTCACGCATAATGCTGGGTTCATGGTTAGCAGTAGTATTTTGGAATCGGTATTTTCCATAAGGGGTTTGAAGCCACAAACAAGTGAGAATAAAGTTAATAATGGAAATATTCTTTCTTTTGAGTATTTTTGAATCACTCCTGGCCTTTGGCTTGCAAAGCCTGATGTAAATACAGACCAAATATACAGCTAAATACTGTGCGAGGTCCATAAATCACAATGATTTATCAATGTGGAGTAATGGCTTTATGAGGAAAATATCGGATCATTGGTTGCGGTAGATTATGGTTATTAACTTGTACCATAAGAATTATTACATATATGTATGGCTCTCGGAAGGCAGGGAGGAAAAAAAAATCAACCGGACGAAATAATTCGCTGCATGCAATGACATTAAATGGATGGCGTACCTTAGACTCTCAGTTATAGAACAGTTAGGACAAAAAAAATTAAGAAAACAGGTGACTCATCCGTTGGTTTGCACTACTACAAACCATCAGCTTCTAGAGAGTACTGATGCAGTAAAATTTCGGACTTGTTAACCACCATTAGCGACATAGGACGTACCATTACATCGAGTCGCGTAAGGGTTTGCACCAAAAGAAACATATGGGCACACCACGGACATTGCTTGCTCCCTCCAAGCTAAGCCAACTCAAATGATGCAGAAAAAACCAGCTGTTTGTCATAGCTGGGTATCCTCGCACTATTGGCCTTGGACATTCATTTTTTTTTTAAATGATCGCTATAATTTTTTTATTCTCTTGCACAATAATTGTATCAGCCAAAATGTATTTCGTTGCTTAAAGCACATAGGGAAACCTGTCCTAATACACAAAGCGCCGTTTTTTTTTTAGTCTATTTTGCACACAACTAACTTACTCTTGACCGCATTATTCTAGATATAAATGAACTGTAACATACAAGGGCGCATTATACGGCAAGCAACGCATATTGTAGTGTGTCTAAAAAGGCACATTTAAAGGGGTTTGCCACCAATATCATTCATACCTCCTGCATCCAGTTCTTCAGCTCTGTGCATGCTCAGAAGGAGGCGGCTTGTGTGATTTGTTGGCTAATTGCATAGCATAGTGACCCAGCAGTGATGACATCACCAGGCCTTTCCTTCTTACTAGTCAAAGAAAGGTCTGTTTAATGTAAATCATTGTGAGTAGCGAGAGGTAAAGTTTTTGCCTCCAGGCACAAGGGTCCTTGGTTCAAATTCAGCAGGCAACCAAACCTGTGTTTTTTTTATCTTTATCAATGCACAGACCTGATTTGAGGTTTCTTTTTTATTTATTTGCACTGTTTGACTAATTACTAAAGAGCACCAAGGACGGGAGTAGAGTGACAGCGCCTGGGGTTTGAACATTCAGTAGCTGCCTGAGAGGAGAGGTGATGTCTGAGCATGTGCAACCAGGACTGAGGAGCTCTCCGCCCTGGACGTATCCCCTGGAGACGAGCTGTAAACAATAGATCACTAAAGGAGCAGCTGAGACAAAAACGGTGCAGAACTTTTAATAATGATGAATGGTGAAAATGTTTATTATTTCATTTGCAAGCTTCCCACGTCAATTTTACTTTATGGCAAAACCCCTTTAAATAATAGCGATGATATGCTCTGCACCTCCATAACGCAATGTGTCTATTGAGGTGCATTACATTATATACATATAATATGTGTCTCCGTTACGCAATGTGCCTCGAGAGGTACATAACATACACTAGTAATGCATGCAAAACAGTCAGCTTGCTTGATAAAAATGCCTCTTGCAAAGCCTCCTTCACAGGTGCTCGGTCTAATGGGTTTCAACCACTCCCATAACAGTGCAATCCAAAATAACAGACCAGCTCCATATTCATAGAGGAGTATAAAAAGTTTAACTTTATTCCACATTGCTAAACACAGCATAATCCAAAAATATCTACAGTTCATGTGAGGACAGCCAACAATCGAGTTATCTTACTTAGAGCATCAGGCAGATGGAAGCGCAGGATACACTAGTAATGATGCACTATGCACCCTGACTGCACAATGCGCCTTTTTCGGCACAATGCGCCTTTAGCAAGCAAAAGGATTAAAAAGTTATTCCCACATAAAGTGGGCGTTATGTATGAGAACTGTCTGGCAGTAAGACTGCCTTTGTTGCCATTAGCAATCAATCAGAGTTCAGCCTTCATTTTTCCAGCGCACTATGTGAAATGAAAGCTGAGCTCTGATTGATTGCTAAGGGCAACAAATACAGTCTTACTATTAGACCGTTTTCATGCAAAGTGTCAGATTTGAAAAATGGGGCTCTGTCATAGAGGTCAGAACTGGCCCCGTCCATAATGGCTTAAGTATGTCATGCAGGGGTCTGGGAAAGTTGGAGCTAAGAGGGTATATACTTTGGGTGTCACCCCTCTCACCCCAAGACAGAACTAACCAAAAATAGAATCACCAACAACTAATTATTATTTTTATTTTTTTATACTTTTTTTGGTCTCCCAATATTCAGATTACACCGGGAAAGAGTTGGCTGTGACTGTGGCTTGTGTCGTCATTGCCTGTGTGGTCTGCTCGGTCGTTGGATTCATTATATATAGGAACAAAGCTCTTCTTAAGCGTTTCATGTTTCCCCCTTTCAGGATGCCGTATCACATACAGGAGGTAAGTACTTTATTTGTAGGGAAACTACTCTAAGTTCACACGGCTGATTTAGACGCTTTTTTCGGAGCATTTTCGCGCCCAAAACAACGTCCAAAAAGCCTCCAAAATGCTCCTGTTTGTTTTCATGGTTTCCTATAGAAAACAGCATCGTAGTTCACACTATGCAATTTTTTCAAGCGTTTTACCCGATTCTTTGGACGCTGTTTTGGGCACTGAAAAATAAATGTCACGTCAATTCTTTAAGCATTTTCAACGCTGAAAATCCCCATAGGAATCAATGGACAGCTTCAAAACCTCGTCCACAAGTGTGGGGCGGTTTTTGGCACGGTTTTATTTAATATATATGCTCTGTTCATATTAAGAATCATATAAAATTAATTTTATATATTATTTTATATATTATATTCATATATAGTATATTCTATACCATATAGTATAATATATGGTATATAATATGTATACTAGTGTGTGTGTATATGTTTTGTATATTACCGTTGTTTCCCGATAGTAAGACACCCCGATATTAAGACGTAGCGTGTCCTTGGAGGTCGCCTAAGTAAGAGTACCCGAAAGTAAAACGACCGGT
>JAODAL010036903.1:0-41073 GCA_025379985.1 Phyllomedusa bahiana
TAATTTAAAAAGGGAAAAAATCTGCCCCCTTCTAACCTTTTTTAAAACCAGTCCCGAAAATTTCCATAGCATTCCTATCATTTTCCCCAAACCCCTGAGATTTTTTAAGCCCGAAGGGACTCCTATGAGGTAACATTTTTAGTGTTAGGGACTCACCTGTACGGGATCCCCTTTGACACTATTGGGAGGGAAAAATTTAAAAACAATTTTTGATCAAAAACTGCAAACTAAAAAACCCCCATTTTTCATTTTTTCCCTTGGGAAATAATGCTTTTAAAAAAATTTCCTATATAACTTGATTTTTTAACTTAGTTTTTTAGTGTCCATTGATTTTTTGTTTTAGTTTAATCTAAACCCCTCTGTTTTAATTTTTTTTTTAAATTCCCTATTTTTATTTTTTTTTTCCCCTCTTAACAAAGGTAAAACCATGCTGGTTTTAGTTTTAGTCAACTTTTACTTGTTACCCTTTGGGAAATATTTTGCAAAAAAATTTCTCCAAAGTATTTTTCAGCACTCCCCCCCATTTGGCTTCTAAAACACTTTTTGCTAATACTGCTAAAAGTTTTATTTTTCATGTATTGTGTCCCCCCAATTTAAGGAAAAATTTGCCCTTTTAAAAAAAATTTGGTTTGTGCCCTCCCCCTCTGTTTTTTTTTTTTCCAATTTTTTGGCTAAAATAATTATACTGGGGGTAAATTTTTCCTAATTTTCAAAAACCCAAAGACCGTCCAACAATTTTCACTTTTTAAAAATTTAAAACCAGATCCAACAAAGCATCACTTCTAGGGGGTTCCCCCCACAAACTGCCCCAAAAAAATTAACCTCTAACAGAATTGGGGAATTTTCCTCCTTTTTGAGGGTTTATGCAGAACCGTGACCCCCCCGTTAATGCCTTTGTAATTAACTTCCCCCCCCTTATTCTATGTTAGAGCGATTTTCATTTGGGTAACGAATCGATCGATAGGCATAAATCGGGCCCGCCCATCGATTTAAAGGGTTTTTGATAAATGGGGCATCGATTAGAGCGATTACCATTAAAGTCTATGGGGAGCAACCCAAAACCCTCTTATTTTCACCCAAACAAGGCGGAGAAGCTGGAAAATTAAAAATCCACAACAGTCCCCAAAGGGAAAAGTCCAAAATCTTTTGGGAACACCCCTAGGGTTTTAAAAAAATCACAGAAAAAAAGTCCCCAGAACCCTTTACTATCCCCTTTTCTTGTCCCCAGCCTGACCCCTTTAAAACCCCCGCAAACACCCACAAATTAAAAAGGAAAGAAGGCATTTTGGGTTTAACCATCAAGGGTTTCTTGAACTTTGGGCATTGAATAAACCCTTCCTGGAACGCAAACATGAGCCCCCAAACCCCCGGGATTACCCCCCACAAATTTTAAAAAATTCCCAAAAAGGAAAATCTTTCAACCACCATTTTTGTTTAAATGGTCATTGACTATACCTGTCCCAGGCCACAAACATGAGCCCCAAACCCGCAAAAAAACCCCCCCATTTAAAAAAATCCGGAAAAAGGATTTTTTCAACCACCATTTTTGTTTCACTGGACATTGCAAACCGTCCTGGGCCCAGCATGAGCCCCAAACCTGCATGACCCCCAAAATTTAAAAAAAAGGGCCGGAAAAAGGAGTCCTTTTAACCACCATTTTAGTTTTTCACTGACATTTACTATACCTGTCCTGGGCCACACATGAGCCCCAAACCTTCAAGACCCCCACATTTAAAAAAAGGCCCAAAAAAGGATCAATTTAAACCCCCATTTTTAAATTTATGGTAATAAACCCTTGTACCCAAATTGACCCCCCTTTAAACCCTTTCCCCTTTGGCACAGCAATTTTGGGGCCCCCCAAAACCCGCCTGACCCCCACATTTAAAAAAAATGAAAGGAAAAAGGACTTTCAACCCCCCATTTTATTTTAAATTGGAAAATTGACATACCTGTCCTGGGCCACAGCAAAACCCCAAACCTTCATGACCCCCCCCATTTAAAAAGTGCCGCCCAAAAAAGGGGTCTTTTAACCCCCCATTTTAGTTGAACAGGGCATTGACTATTTCCTGTCCTGGGGCCCCAGCAAGAAACCCCAAACCTCAGACCCCCACAAATTTTAAAAAATGAAGGGAAAAAAGGAGTTTTTTCACCCCCCATTTTAGTTTTTACTGGGCATTTTACTATACCGTCCTGGCCACCCGCATGAGCCCCAAACCTGCATGACCCCCCCCCTTTAAAAAAATGCCGGAAAAAGGGTCTTTCAACCCCCCATTTTATTTAAATGGACATTGACTAAAACCTTCCCTGGGGCCCCAGCATTAGCCCCAAACCTGCATGACCCCCAAAATTTAAAAAAAATGCCGCAAAAAGGAGGTTTTTTCCCCAAACCCCCATTTTAAATTTTTACTGGACATTGACAATTTCCTGTCCCGGGGCCCCACATGACCCAGGGCCGGGGTTACAAATGGGGGCGGTGAAAGCCCCGGCCGGGGGTCCGTCATCTAAATTTAAAACGCAGTTAAAAAAGCCCTGATGACGCCCGCCAAAGAAAACTGTCGTGCGAACAGAGGCGGAAAACGGAAGTGGGGAGAACTCCACCCCCCCCTTTCCCCTGTACACAAAAACCCGGGGCGCTTGCCCCCCTATGGGGTGGGGGACCAATTGAGTTTTACTTAGGAAATACTGGTTGGGTTTAAAAGCCACCCGTTACCCCCAGGTGCCCTTTATCTTGGGATTCTTTTTTCTCATTTTACTCAACGTGCGGGAGGAAATGGTCTCTGTACTTTGTTCTTGTCTGTGCCCATACCCATGTTCTCTGAATAACCTACACTGGTCCAAGTTTTCCTGTACCTCCCTTGTACAATTCAGGGGAAATTTTTTAACAGCTATTTTGTACATGCAAGTTTTTAGTACTTAATTCTAAAAACACATTTTTAAAATGGGATGGAATCCCACCATGTCTTTGTTTCTCTTTTTTTCATTGTATTAAATGGGTTGTCTCAATACAGGATTGATAGCTATGTTAAAGATTTTTGAAAAAACAAGTCATTTTGCAATATGTGCCCTTTAAAACAGTGTCCTACCTATTCCTGTTTCTGACAGCACCATCACCCTTGAGCCACTCAGACTTAAAAAGAATCCATAGTGGTCCTCTATAGCACTCTCCATAGAGGACCACTATGGATTCTTTTTAAGTCTGACCAATGAACATGTATCAGTGTCATATTTTCAATTTTTCATTATATTCATTGATTACTTACAGCTTGATAATCCAAGTCAGCTGAGGACAATGAATTTTGTACCCCGAACGTTCTTCTTTTTTGGCCCTTTTTTAAGCCCATGTTAATTTGCACGTGTTTGCTATATAATATTTGCTCAGGGAAAGTCAATTATATATGCCCCGCCAAATTAGTCTTTTTATTTATATATATTATGGTGATTTTTGTGGTGTTGGTAGTAAGTACATTGGCTGAGGGTGGACACTGTGACAGTTAGTCGATGTATGTGGTTAGGAGCATAGCGCACCTTCATTTATAGATATGGCGACAATCCCATTAACTGCCTTTCGGACATGCGCAGTGCTTTGTTGTGAATGCCAGGCGCCGCGTGGTTCGGGCCGGCATTCAGCATATGCGCGGTGTCATTTCCCGGGCGATGTTAACCGGAAGTGAGGGGGTATTCTACTTCCGGACATGCGCAGTTGAATATCCGGACGCCGTACAAACCATGAGCAAGAAAATAGGCACATGTGCTCATGGGAACCTGGAAGCGAGCATGCAGTTTTTATTGTTTACGTGTAAACATGGTAATTGTTTACCATACATCTTTGGGGCCATTAAAAAGGGAGGCAGAGACAATGTTGCTCAGTATCCCTCTTATCTTGGGTGCCAGCGTACTAGAGGTGCTGCGGGAATATATCGTCATTATACCTGGCAGCACTTGAGCTAAGTATCAGTTTATTTATCTAATTTTGAAGTACATGTGTTGTGATATATGCGTTTGAAATATAGGGGAAATTCTTTTTCCACAGTGAGAGAAATTTTGAATCCCCTGATGAACCCTAAAAATTGTAGGGGGGAAAAACCCCGTCGGGATAGCTGGGATTTAAAGGTGTTTATACACGCATGTAGTGACATTGTCTGTCATTAAAGCGGAGCCGCTCTTTATCGGGGCGATTACTCCACTGGCAAAGGGATGTGCTCCAGCCTACCGATCTTAAGGGCGGCCAGCAGATTTCGCCCGTTATCGCACACCACCTTGCCTGGCACAAGGTTCTTGTCACCCAGCCAGCGCTCGGTCTCGTTGCTTAGAGCCGTCCACAGCTCCTGACCAGTGTGTGGACGGTCTCCCAGGCAGATCAATTTCCCCACGGCCTGGTGTCTCTGGGCACGTGATGCCACCAGAGGACCTTGGGGGAAAGAGCCCTGCACCATCCCTGCAGTTTTGAAGAGCGTGCGCCGAGCCTGAGAGCCACCGTCACCCCAGAGACATCCCCCAGCTCACCCAGTGGGGCTGTCACTGAGATATAGCGGCCTTGGCCGTGCTTACTAGTCATGTGTCGGTGGTGAGATGGACTTTTCCCGGACCAGATGCAGACAACGCGCTTGAAATTTTAGATGAACTACGTCTGGCCAGGGCGGGGACGGCTTTTCTGGCAAAGAAATGCCTGTCGGCATCTGGTATTGGGGCAGGCAAGGGCCATGACGTGGCGGAACCCATCTGTGTCCACCAGACGGAAAGGCAACTTTTTCCAAGGCCAAAAGCCTGGCAATGCCGACATTCAGCTTTTGGCTTTGGGATGGTTTGGGTTAAAGTGTTTCTTTGTTCCCAAACCTGGAAGACAGAAGGGCTGCTAGACTGGCCGCTGTACGGGTGCAGGTCGTCAAACTGGCGGAAGGAGAAGGGGTAGGATGGGTCTCTGTGGTGCTGGTGGTACTCGGGCGACGGTGGAGGCTGAAGCGGAGGTGATCCCTGATCATGACTCTGAGAGACATGGGCAGCGGAGGAAACGTTTGGTGGTGGCGGAGGAGGAGGAGGCGGAGGCAGAGGGTGTGTGGGGGTTTGGAGGCCCGGCGTCGGTCTGGCCTTTTTTGGCCAAGTGTTCCCTCCATTTCAACTCATGCATTCGCTGCATGTGACTGACTTTGTTGGTGGGGTTAACACTTAAGGTTCTTGCCTCTACTTATGGTTTACGGCAAAGGCGGCATATGACATCGCTGGGTGAATCAGAGGCTTGCTCAAAGAAGGCCCAGGTTTGAGGGGCCCTGGCCCTTTTTTGACGGCGATAAGCGAGGAGCGGGGTTTTTCGTGACCTTTGGCTGGCGGAATCATATCAGCGGACTTCTTGCGACCGCCCTCTCCCCCTTTTTGTGGGGGCCCCGTATTAACACTACCCCATTGTCTTCCTCCTCGTCCACTGATGAAGTGCTCGCAAGCAAATTCTGCGGAAAAGACCAGGATGGATCCGCAATGTCGTCATCATCATCATCATCAACACAGGGACTTGGTCGTCCTGACTTTTTTTTGCATCCAGAAGCTGCGGGCTACAAGCAAGGGGGCACTGCAAGGCGTTGCCGACCGCCCGGGATTTTGCGATTGCCCGGGCTTCCTTCACCTCCTTGGTGGCATCAGTAACGGGGCCCGTCAGAGCAGACTAAATCATCCTCTTGATTCTTTTAACATCCCTTCTGACCCCAACCGCATTTGTCATCAAAGAGGTCTTCAACAATGGATTATCCACAGTGGTGGGTAGACGTGTTGTCATTTGGGCTGCTTCATGTTGGAGGGTTGCTGATGATGCTGATGACGACATTTGTGGCCGTTACTGGGAGGACGAGGAGGTAAGACTGCTAGATGCAGGTTGCATTAACCACTGAAGGACAGATTGGGGGACGATGTTCGTTACTTAGATTACAGGGCCCTGACCCAGCGATGACAGGCCTGACGGTCCGCAACTGACGATCCGCTGGAAATGCGTGTTGTCGCCAGCACGGGAAAGGAGCACCTTCTCTGTACCTCTACCTCCATGTGCTACCCCCCTCTTTGCTCGCTTACCACCTGCATTTCGCTCCATGTCCAAAAATATAAAAATTTGAGAAGGTATGGAATATTTTTGGGAAAGTCTCTTTTAAAAGACGGCAAATCACAGCTATTCTCAAATCCCTCTAATCAAAACAAAATTGCTGGTTCAAATTTAACTGCAAGGTGTCTATCAACAAATCTGGAATGGGCAAAATTCCCAAAAACACTTATCAGTTATGTTTTGGTATAATAAAGGGTATTTTTTGAACCTTTCAATTCACCTGTTGGTGAATAAGAATTGCTGTTTTAGATTTACGTAGATGCTGCGTCAATGAACAGTACTGGGTGCGCAAAAGTCAAAAACACGTAACTGTTATGTTTTGATATAATACACGGTAGTTTGTGCACCTTTCATTTCACCGGGGGTGAATATAGAATTGCTGTTTTAAGATTTACGTAGAGGGCTGCGTTCCAATAAAACAGTACTGGGTGCGCAAAAGTAAAAAAACACGAAACTGTTTTGTTTTGATATAATAAACTGTATTTTTGCACCTTTCAATTCACCTGTGGTGAATATAGAATTGCTGTTTTAAGATTTACGTAGATGCTGCGTCAATGAACAGTACTGGGTGCGCAAAAGTAAAAAAACACGTAACTGCTAGTTTTGATAAATAACGTATTTTTTGCACCTTTCAATTCACCTGTGGTGAATATAGAATTGTGTTTTAAGTTTACGTAGTGCTGCTCAATGAACATTTACTGGGTGCGCAAAGTCAAAAAAACACGTAACTGTTATGTTTTGATATAATAAACTTATTTTTTGCACTTTCAATTCCTGTGGTAAATATAGAATTGCGTTTTAGATTTACGTAGATGCGCCAATGACAGTACTGGGTCGCAAAAGTCAAAAACACGTTGTTGTTTTGATATAAAAACTTATTTTTTGCACCTTTCATTCACCTGGGGTGAATATAGAAATTTGCTGTTTTAAGATTTCGTAGATGCTGCTCAATGAACAGTACTGGGTGCGCAAAAGTCAAAAAACACGTAACTGTTATGTTTTGATATTAAAACTTTTTTAAAACCCTTTGGTAATTTATTGTGTTTAAAGTTCAATTTAAATTAACCTGTGGAAATATAAAAAATGCGTATGTTTTAAAGTTTTTTCCCCTTAAAAGGGGATTGTTCGGGCGTATCCAATGAACAGTATGGGTGCGCAAAAGTCAAAAAACACGTAACTGTTATGTTTTGATATAATAACGGTATTTTTTGCACCTTTCAATTACCTGTGGTGAATATAGAAGTGATCTTTTAAGAATTCCGTAGAGGCTGCGTCAATGAACAGTACTGGGTGCGCAAAAGTCAAAAAACACGTAACTGTTTGGTTTGATATAATAAACTGTATTTTTTGCACCTTCAATTCACCTGTGGTGAATATAGAATTGCGTTTAAGAATTTACGTTGATGCTGCTCATGAACAGTACTGGGTGCGCAAAAGTCAAAAAACACGTAACTGTTATGTTTTGATATAATAACTGTATTTTTTGCACCTTTCAATTAAACCTGTGGTGAATATAGAATTGCTGTTTTAAGATTTACGTAATTGCTGCGTCAATGAACAGTATGGGTGCGCAAAAGTCAAAAAACACGTAACTGTTATGTTTTGATATAATAAACTGTATTTTTTTGCACCTTTAAATTCACGTGGGGTGAATATAGAATTGCTGTTTTAAGATTTACGTAGATGCTGCGTAAAAGAACAGTACTGGGTTCGCAAAATCAAAAACACGAAAACTGTTATGTTTTGATATAATAAACTGTATTTTTTGACCTTTCAATTCACCTGTGGTGGAATATAGAATTGCTGTTTAAGATTTACGTAGATGCTGCGTCAATGAACAGTACTGGGTGCGCAAAAGTCAAAAACACGTACCTGTATGTTTTGATATAATAAACTGTATTTTTTGCACCTTTCAATTCACCTGTGGTGAATATAAAATTTGCTTTTTTAATATTTACTTAGATGCTGCGTAAATGAACAGTACTGGGTGCGCAAAAGTCAAAAAACACGTAACTGTTATGTTATGATATAATAAAATGTATTTTTTGCCCCTTTCAATTCACCTGTGGTGAATATAGAATTGCTGTTTTAAGATTTACGTAGATGCTGCGTCAATGAACAGTACTGGGTGCGCAAAAGTCAAAATACACGTAACTGTTATGTTTTGATATAATGAACTGTATTTTTTGCACCTTTCAATTCCCCCGTGGTGAATATAGAATTGCAGTTTTAAGATTTACGTAGATGCTGGTCAATGAACAGTACGGGTGCGCAAAAGTCAAAAAACACTAATTTTTTTTTATGTTTTTGATATAATAAACGTATATTTTTTGACTTTTCAATTCACCTTTTGTGAATATAAATTGCTGTTTTTTAAGATTTACCGTAATGCTGCGTCAATGGAAACAGTACGGGTGCGCCAAAGTCAAAAAACACATTGTTATGTTTTCGTATAATAAACGGTATTTTTTGCACCTTTCAATTCACCTGTGGTGAATATAGAATTGCTGTTTTAAGATTTACGTAGATGCTGCGTAAATTAACAGTACTGGGTGCGCAAAAGTCAAAAAACACGTAACTGTTATGTTTTGATATAATAAACTGTATTTTTTGCACCTTTCAATTCACCTTGGTAATATAAATTGCTGTTTTAAATTTACGTAATGCTGCGTAAATTTGAACAGTACTGGGTGCGCAAAAGTCAAAAAACCGAAACTTTTATGTTTTGATATAAAAACGTATTTTTTGCACCTTTCAATTCACCTGGGGTAAAAAAGAATTGGTTTTAAGATTTATAGAGCTCTCAATGAACAGAAATGGGTCGCCAAAGTCAAAAAAAACGTTCTTTTTGTTTTCGTATAAATCAGGGTTTTTTTTGCACCTTTCAATTACCGGGGTAAATATGATTGCTTTTTAAAAAGATTACAAATGCGCGTCAATGAACAGATGGGTGGCAAAAAGTAAAAAACACGTAACTGTGTGTTTTCGTACGAACACGGTTTTTTGGCACAAAAACCTTGCTGAGGCTGGACTACAAGTTTGCTGGATTGAAATTTAAAAGTGCGGGTTAAAAATATAAACGTCCGTGTAATGGGAAAAAATTGAACACCTATCTGAAATGTTACTGAAAATAAAAGTGAGTTTTGCAGCTAACAAAGAGACCCGCAAATTACTAGAAATGATGTTTATCCAATATAAGTTCGACTGCCCAATATCCAGAAATACTTCAATAGAAAAATGTTAATAAAAAGATATTTTCCACTACAATATCTACACTAAGTCTTGGTGAACTTTATCCAATGTTCTTTATAGATAGAGCTTTTCTGGGTTCGCCCGCGGGCCCCCCCCCCCCCGCTCCCTTTCCGCCGTGACTTTACACGGTAGATGCTGCTTTAAAATTCTCTAGCTAACTACATAAATCTTCAAATCTCTAATATAACTAAATTGGAAGGATCCAATAGCAGAGGTTTCTCTGTGCAGAAATAGACTAATTTCGCTGCGCTGTGTGGCCACAGGCAGAGCGCACGTCTTTCCCTATGAGACGCTGAGAGACACGAGGCTGAAACAGGAAAGCGTTCTATGTAAAAACGAGGTCTTGATTTTTCCAGCCAATCGCAACATACAATCCCATCATGACGTCGCACACACATCTCACCTGCTCTAGTCTAAAATATGATTTGCTGGCCGCCAACATTACAGGAAGCGCCGAAAAAGGCGCGATCTTAAAGATTGATGCTCAGATTTAACCTTAATTATCGAATGATCTGGGAAATTTCGATCACCATAAAACCTTGCCGATTTCAACTTTGTCGAAAAAAATCGCTCAAACTAATTTATTACCATTTTACCAAACCTGGCTGCCCGGACCATTTGATTATGCACCTGTTCTTCTATCTCCTCAGTGATGTTCGTGGGTCTATAGATTACGCCAAAAATAATATTTTCTGAATTAACCCCCCTTGTATTTCCACCCACAATGTTTCCACATCGTTAGCTACTCCGCCCTCTATTTCTATTTCTATCATGCGAGGAGTCTAGCCATGTATCAGCAATGCCAACCAAATCAATCAGTTCCTCTACAACTAACGCCTCAAGTTCCCGCATTTTGGTTGCAAGACTTCTGGTATTTGTGAATAGACATTTTAAGTAACCTTCCAGTTTTACACTTTCCGTCAATGGTTTGGGATTGTATCTAACATGTTGCTTAGACAGCATGGAATCATACATTACCCTTCAGTAGACAGCATGGGATTATTTATTACATAGTTAGTAGATGGCATGAAATTACATGAGATATTGTGGGCACCTATATCTTCCATGCTGGTTTGCAACACATGGATCTCCTTATCCACTGGTCTATTCCACCTCCCCCACTTCTTCACCCGCCGATGTAGTCTGCCTACTCTCTAACCTATCGACCCCTTCATCTTCTATATTGTCCTCCCTCCTCATCGCTAGTTTAAATACTCAAGCACCCCTTCTAGAATTCTTTCCCCCAGCACAGCAGACCCCCTTCCATTCAGATGCAATTTATCTGTAGAAAACAGATTGTACCCCAATGAAAAATCAGCCCAGTACTCTAAGAACCAAAACCCTCTGTCCTACTCCAAGACTTCAGCCATGCATTTAACTCCTTGAGCTCCCACTGTCTTTCCTGAGTAGCTCATGTATATCATAGGAAATCATACAATTTGTTTAGTTGTTAATATAGGTAAGTTTGAAAAAAATAATAAAAAAGCAGAAAGATGAGACAGGTAGAAGAATGTGTGGTGTCTTCTTCACAGACACTGACAGACATGTCCCAAGGCATTATGGGAAAGGGTCTGAGAAGCCCAAAGCACCCTCTGTTGGATGTAACAAATCCTCAATTTGCTTTTGACCCACCAAGTCTTGAGAAAATCCAAAGATTTTCCATTGGGTTCAGGTTTGGACAAAAGCTAAGCCACTCCAGGACCTTGAAATACTTCTTACAGAGCCACTTCTTAGTTGCCCTGACTGTGCATTTTGAGTCGTTGTCATGCTAGAAGACTCAGCCATGACCCATGCTCTTACTGAGGTAAGGAGGTTGTTGGCCAAAATCTCATTAAACATGGCCCATCCATCCTCCCTTCAATACAGTGCAGTTGTCCTGTCCCCTTTGCAGAAAACCACCCCCAAAGTATGAAGTTTCCACCCCCATACTTCACTCATCCTTCTTCTACCTCCAAACACGATGAGCAGAGTTGATACCAAAAAGTTCTATTTTGGTCTCATCTGATCACGACTTTCTCCCATGCCACCTCTGGATCATCCAGATGGTCATTTGCGCACTTCAGACGGACCTGAACATATGCTGGCATCAGCAGGGGGACATTGTGTGCCCTGCAGGATTTTAATTAATGACGGCATAGTGTGTTATTAACCGCAATCTTTGAGACTGTGGTCCCAGCTCTATTCAGGTCACTGTCCAGGTCCTCCTGTGTAGTTCTGGGCTGATTCCTGACCTTTCTCAGAATCATCCTTACCCCATGAGGAGAGATCTTGCATGGAGCCCCAGACCGCATTTTCTAATAATTGTGCCAACAGTTGTTGCCGTCTCTCCAAGCTGCTTGCTTATTATCTAATAGCACATCCCAGCCTTGTGCAGGTATACAATATTATCTCTGGTGTCCTTAGACAGTTCTTTGATCTTGGCCATAGTGGAGAGGTTGGAGTATGATTCCTGGTGTGGACAGGTGTCTTTTATACAAATAAAATGTCCAAACACATTTAATTAATAGAGGTAATGAGTGTAGAGTAGGAGGGCTTCTTAAATAAAAACTAACAGGTCTGTGAGAGCCAGAAATATTGCTGGTTGGTAGGTGATCAAATACTTATTTCATGCAATAAAATGAAAATTATTATTTACAAATCATACAATTTGATTTTCTGGATTTTCTTTTTCCTTCTGTATGTATGTCAGCCTGAAAGGCGTTGTCAGGTTCCTATAACAAATAAATACTAAAATCCTGGTATCCTGTTAAAAAAGAAAAAAACTATGCTTACCTTCCTCTACTCCTCCTTTCCAATACTTGTGCCTAGACTTTCATCACCGTTCAGAGCTGTTCAGTTAACCTAATGCCGAACAATCAGTATGCCAGTCTTCTTTAGCGGTCTAAAATTAGACCTACCTTAGGCTCCAAAATGAATTAAAACAGACCTCAGGATTAAAGGGGTTTTTAGTTTCAGACATTTATGGCATATCAACAGGATTTAACATAACAGTCTAAAAGGAAGGTAAACTCCTAAAGGAGAGATCCTCCTCTATCAGATATTCTGTGAATGTACCAAAAATGTTTGCGATGGGAATATCTATTTCTAGTATCTCAAAAAAAGTAAGTACATCCCCACATTTTTGTAAATACTGTATTGTATCTTTTGATGGGACAACACTGAAGATGTGACGCTTTGATACAATGTAATGTAGTCAATGTACAGCTTGTATAACAGTTTAAGTTTAGTGTGCCCTAAAATTAACACAACACATAGCCATCAAGGTCTAAACCGCTGGTAACAAGAGTGAAAATGGCAAATTGGGCACAATTTGCCATTTTTCTATCCACGGTGTAATTTGACTTGTTAGTACTGCAAGGCCTTAAATTTAAATGAGCAGCAGGTGTGTTAAATTTGGTGTTATGGCTCTCACACTCTTTTATTGGTCACTGGAAGATCATCATAGCACCTCATGGCAAAGAACTGTCTGATGATCTGAAAAAAAGAATTGTTGCTCTACGTAAAAGTAGCTTAGGCTATAAGGAGATTGCCAACACCCTGAAACTGAGCAAGACAAGTTCCATTCGGAACAGGCTTTACCATGGCTGACAAAAGGAGTTGAGTGTACGTGCTAAGCATTATATGTAGAGATGGGCGAATTTCTCAAAAATTTGATTCGGTGACTTCGTCGAATTTTCCGACAAAATTTGTTTCGGTCCGAATTACTTAGCGTTAAAAAACAGCTATTTCCAGGCTGCACAGAGCCTGCAGGGTGCTGTAGAACGTTGTGCCATTCTTAAATATGCATTGGGAGCTTGGTTTTGTCTTCATACAATGTTGTGTTTTAGTATAACACGCAGATGACTGCCGCCGCTCTTAGAATCACTTCACGATAAAATTCCCTGGGCACTTAAGAGGGCAAAACTGACCAAAAAACTGAAGCGGGAATGTAGTCTAATAACGTCATGGCAGTGACAGCTGGAAAAAAACAAGCTGAGGGCTCAGGTGGCAACATCAGTGACAGAGTGTGGAGGTGACGGCGGCAGTCACAACAGCATGAGGTCAGAGAGTGGCACAATGACATTCTGGAGATGGCAAAAACAGGAGTAGGCCACAGAGAGGCACAATGACAGAGTGTAGAGGTTACGGCAGCAGCCACAGCAGCAGCATGAGGTCAGACAGTGGCACAATGACATTCTGGAGGTGGCAAAAACAGGAGTAGGCCACAGAGTGGCACAATGACACAGTGTGTAGGTTATGGCAGCAGCCACAGCAGCAGCATGAGGTCAGACAGTGGCACAATGACATTCTGGAGGTGGCAAAAACAGGAGTAGGCCACAGATTGGCACAATGACACAGTGTGTAGGTTACGGCAGCAGCCACAGCAGCAGCATGAGGTCAGACAGCGGCACAATGACATTCTGGAGGTGGAAAAAACAGAAGTAGGCCACAGAGTGCACGATGACAGAGTGTGGAAGGTACGGCAGCAGCCACAGCATGAGGTCAGACAGTGGCACAATGACACAGTGTGTAGGTCACAGCAGCAGCCACAGCAGCAGCATGAGGTCAGGCAGTGGCACAATGACATTCTGGAGGTGGCAAAACAGTAGTAGGCCACAGAGTGGCACAATGACAGAGAGTGGAGGTCACGGCAGGAGCAACAGCATGAGGTCAGAGAGTGGCACAATGACAGGGTGTGGAGGTGACCGCAGCAGCAACAACAGCAGCAGCAGCATGAGGTCAGAGAGTGGCACAATGACACAGTGTGGATGTCACGGCACCAGCAACAGCAGCAGCAGCATGAAGTCATAGAGTGGCACAATGTGTGGCATCAGGCGGGTGGCGGCATCAGAATAGTGGCTGAGGCAGGTAGTTTGAACCCAGACTCATTTCTCACAGTTTGGGTGAGGCATCATGGCTGATGTAGTCTGACGCCTAAGGCATTGGTGTGTGGAAATCCTGGCCGATCCACGCCTGATTCATCTTGACAAAGGTCAGTCATTCCACATTTCCCGTGGACAAGCGGGTTCTCCTTGGGATAACGATGGCCCCCGCCGCACTGATGCCACACTGCTGGCCGGGCAGGACAGCTTCTCCACTGCAAACTCGGCAAGTTGCGGCCACACATCCAGTTTGGCTGCCCAGTGGTCCAGCGGATCTTCTAACTGGGGTGGCAGAGTGCTGTCCAAGTAGGCCACCACCTGTTGGTTCAGGGTCTGCTCCAGGTCCTGCTGCTGCTGCTGCTGGCGACTGCCCTCCTCACTAGGCGGGTGAAGGAAGCTGCTCATCAGTGACTCCAGACTTAGGTTGCTGCTGATGGAGCTGGTACTGCTCCTACCCCCCCTCCACCTTCCCCCAGCAACCTCGGCAGGAGTACGTGAGCGCTGAAACCCCCCGGTCAGACCTGTCAGAGGAGGGACGATACCGCACATAGGCAGCGGCCAACTGACTACGGAGGATTTCCCTATAGTATTTGAGTTTGTCCTCCCTCTCAGTAGTTGGGAAAAAGGCTTCCATTTTGGACTGGTAGCGAGGGTCCAATAGGGTGGAGAGCCAGAAGTCATCCCTCTGCCGGCTGCTGACTATTCGGCTGTCACTAGCCAGGCAAATCAGCATGCTGCGGGCCATCCGCACAAGTGACTCCGAGGGACTCCCTGCCTCCAATACCACTGTATACTGCCACGGTGCATGCGGGTCATCTGCCTCGTCTTCCTCATCTCCATCTACCTCCTCCAGCTGCTCCTGCTCCTCCTCTCTTGTCACCTGGGTAGAAAATCCACTCATTTCACCTGACAATGCTTCTGCTCCAATGTCCTGCTCCTCCTCTTCCATTTCAGTCCATCTCGGACTCATTTGGCCGCGAGATGTAGTCGCCACGTCTCCAGTCCCCTGCCCAGACAGGTTTTTCAGCATCAGTTCCAGGACATGAAGCAGTGAAATGACGTTATTCATCCCGTAGTCCTGGCGACTGACAAATAACGTTGCCTCCTCGAATGGCCTCAACAAACGGCAGGTGTCACGCATGAGCTGCCACTGGCTGATATCAAAGTTACACAGGAGAATACTCCTGTCCGCCTGGATCATCAAAAAATCGTTAATGGCCTTTCTCTGTTCATACAGACGGTCCAACATGTGCAGGCTGGAATTCCAACGGGTGGAAACATCGCATATCAGAGTGTGTTGGGGGAGGCCGTTTTGCTGCTGCAACTCGAGGAGGGTGTTCCTGGCTTTGTAGGAATGGATGAAGTGCATTCACAGTTTCCTGGCCATTTTCAGAATCTTCTGAAGATCGGTGGAAGACTTCAGGAACCGTTTCACAACCAAATTTAACACATGCGCCATGCAGGGCGCATGGACCATCCCTCCTCGGTGCCTCGCTGAGCCCCTGTGCTGCTACTTTCTTGGACCTGCGAAGCGAGTTTTTTAACCCGTGGCCGCTTGGCTCCCGACCTCACACTGCTTCTATCCTGCTGACTCACGGCCACACAACCCACTTGCTGGCTGCGCCAACGCCTGACGCGCAAGCTGACGCCCTCTTCGCCTGACGATGATGAAGCCCTTGCCTCACCCGTCTCCCAAGTGCGGTCGGCTACATCGTCATCTATTTGCGTTTTATCGTCACTGCTGTCCTCATCACCGGTCTTGGTATGCAGAGGCTGACCCCTCACAACATGACCTCCCATGCCACTCTCCACATTTATACTTTGCCGCCTATTGCAAGAAGCAGGGGATATTGGCCCCATTTCTTCGCTGCCAAGTAGCTGCTGACTGTCCTCCTCAAATTGTTCATCCTCGCTATATAATGGCGCTCAGCCCAGACCACATAGTAGATCTCTGGCTGAGGGAAACGGATGGGACAGAGGCGGGTTGAGGACAGGTGAGGGCCGCTGACCCGCTCCCGGGCCATGCCAACTAAGGGTTGTGTCTGACGTTCCCACCGACTCTTGGCTGGGGTTGTCAGATGTCATCTGGGAGGAAGTGGATGACCTAGTCAACCAATCAAGAACCCTTGGGTTGCTGGTCAGCACACGGCCGCTAGATGACAGCGACAGTTGTGGCCTCACAGAGTGACCCCTGCTGCGATGTACCCTTGCTGTGCTGCGACCTGAGCCTGCTCCAGGAATGTTTGTGCCACTGCCACTCACAGGTGAAGAAACTGCCACCTCTCTGTCTGACATACTGTTTGTTCTAAAATACACTACAGACACTGTTTGATGAAGATATCTGCATATGATGAATACACACCCTGTATTTGACTCCAAATGAACCCAGTAACTAGCTTGGGTAACCCTTGGATATAAATTGCACTCCACAAATGGCCAGGAAAAATTTACTTGTATGTGCCGTTTAAAAACACTGTGTATTTTACTGAATATAAAAGCACAAACAGGCTTAATTAACCTTCGGATATGAATTATGCTACAGGCAAAATTTCTTCTTTGGCGGTGAAAAAGAACGTTTCTTTAAGTACAACTGCAGAAAAATACTTAGTTAACCCTTGGATGTAAATTGCGCAAAAGAAATGTGCTGCCAAAAATTACCAGCTTTGTAGCGTGTTAAAATGGCGTGTATTTTACGGTACACAACAACAGAAAAACTTGTAATTAATTAACCTTCGGTTATGAATTATGCTACAGGTAAAATGTCTTTTTTGGCGGTGAAAAAGAAGGTTTCTTTTAGTGACCACAACAGCAGAACAACGCTTAATTAACCCCTGGATGTAAATTGCGCTGTTTCTTTAAATGAATACAACAGGAACAGGCTTAGATAACCCTTGGATATTCAATGTGCTGTGAGCAGATAGCATTAAAATGTATATGCAGCTGCATTGGATGCACACTGGACTTCAGTTCCAATACCCCACAAAATCAGAATTAGAACGTAAGAGAAGCAGTCTCTGAGACAAGCTGTGACACCCCCCAAAAATCGCTGTATAAAAATGAGTTCTTTAGTAAGAGAAATCATAAGCAGCCGTGGCAGCACCTTCCCTACTCAGTACAGTGAGAGCGGTATGAGCTCCCAGCGTCGCGCCCGGACTTATATAGTGCGGTGACGTCACAGAATCCCGCCGGTCTCTGATTGGCTTCATCTCTGCACATGTCATGTAGGCTATGCCCTTCTTCCTCCCAGAGTTCTTTGCCCCATGTAACGCCATGTGCTCGCAGCCATTTTATCAATCAAAAGCACACTTCGTTCACGCGAAGTACCCAAACTTCGACTTCGTTAAGAACCAAAGTTTTCCTGAAATTCTAAACAAATTCCACTTTGTTAGAATCAATTCGCCCATCTCTAATTATATGCAGAGACTGTCATTTCAAATTAAACATATAATGCTGCCAGCATTACTGCAAATGTTAAAGTGTGTGGGTTCAGCCTATCAGTGCTAAACCATATGCCGCACACTGCATCACATTGGTCTGAATGACTGTCATCCCAGAAGGAAGCCTTTTCTAAAGATGATGCACAAGAAAGCCTGCAAATAGTTTGCTGAAGATAAGTAGACTAAGGACATGGATTACTGGAACCATGCCCTGTGGTGCAAGACCAAGAGACCAAGATAAACTTATTTGATTTAGATGGTGTTAAGCATGTGTGGCCGCATCCAGGTGAGGAGTATAAAGATAAGTGTGCATTGCCTACAGACAAGCATGGTGCTGGGAGTGTCATAATTTGAGGCTGCATGAGTGCTGCCGGCTGTGGAAAGTTATAGTTCATTGAGGGATCCATAAATACCAACATGTACTGTGACATACTGAAGCAGAGCAGGATGCCCTCCCTTCACAAACTAGGCCGCAGGGCAGTATTCCAACATAGTAAAGATCCCGAACACACCTCCCAGATAGATGATCACTGCTTTACTAAAGAAAATGAGGGTAAAGGTGTTGGACTGGTCAAGCATGTCTCCAGACCTAAACCCTATTGAACATCTGTGAAGCATCCTCAAACAAAAGGTGGAGAAGCGCAAGGTTTCTAACATCCACCAGCTCAGTGATGTCATCATGGAGGAATAGCAGAGGATTCCAGTGGTAGCAACCTGTGAAGCTGGTTAAGGCAGCACTGGAAAATAATAGGGGCCATACAAAATATTGACACTTTGGGCACAATTTGTCCATTTTCACTTTAGGAGTGTACTCACTTTTGTTAGAAACTGTATTATCTCATATCTCTTTAATTAAAACAGACGCTATTATTAATTAAGACATACTGTAGAATCCAGCATTAATGGACATTATATTATTTTGTGACGCATTGTAAAGACAGCAGAAAAAACACCATATTAGACATATAGTGACTAGAGATGGGCGAATTGATTCTAACGAAGTGGAATTCGTTAAGAATTTCAGGAAAACTTCAATTCTGAACGAAGTCGAGGTTTGGGGTGATTCGCGGGAACAAAGCATGTTTTTTATTGATAATATGGCTGCGAGCACATGGCGTTACATGGGGCAAAGAACTCTGGGAGGAAGAAGGGCATAGCCTACATGACATGTGCAGAGATAAAGCCAATCAGAGACCGGCGGGATTCAGTAACGTCACCGCACTATATGTGTCCGGGCTCCATGCTCGCTCCTCACACTCCTCTCACTGTACTGTATAGGGAAGCTGCTCCTGCTGCCACCGCTGCTGCTTGTGATATCTCATACTAAAAGAACTCACTTTTATACAGCGATTTTTGGGGGGTGTCACAGCTTGTCTCAGAGACTGCTTCTTTTATGTTCTAATTCTGATTTTGTGGGGTATTGGAACTGAAGTCCAGTGTACGTCCAATTCAGCTGCACATACATTTTAATAATATCTGCTCAGTTCCTGAGCATATTGAATATCCAAGGGTTATCTAAGCCTGTTACTGTTGTATTCAGTTAAAGAAACAGCGTTTTACAATCCAAATACCACTTAATTTTTGATTGCTCATTTATTTTGCGCAATTTAGATCCAAGGGTTAATTAAGCATTGTTCTGCTGTTATGGTCACTAAAAGAAACGTTCCTTTTCACCTCCAAAAAAGAATTTTTACCTGTAGCATAATTCAAATCCAAAGGTTAATTACAAGTTTTTCTGTTGTTGTGTTCCGTAAATTACACGCCGTTTTAACACGCTACAAAGCTGGTAATTGTTGGCAGCATATTTATTTTGCGCAATTTACATCCAAGGGTTAACTAAGTATTTTTCTGCCGTTGTACTTTTCTGTCTTTTTCACCGCCAGAGAAGAAATTTTGGCTGTAGCATAATTCTTATCCGAAGGTTAATTAAGCCTGTTTGTGCTTTTATATTAAGTAAAATACACAGTGTTTTTAAACGGCACATACAAGTAAATTTTTCCTGGCCATTTGTGGAGCGCAATTTATATCCAAAGGTTACCTAAGCTTGTTACTGGGTTCATTTGGAGTCAAATACAGGGTGTGTATTTATCATATACAGATATCTTCATCAAACAGTGTCTCTACATTTTAGAACAAACAGTATGTCAGACAGAGAGGTGGCAGGCTCTGCACCTGCGAGGGGCAGTGGCACAAACATTCCTGGAGCAGGCCCAGGTCGCAGCACAGCAAGGGGACATCGCAGCAGGGGTCACTCTGTGAGGCCACAACTGCTGCTGTCATCTAGCGGCTGTGTGTTGTTCAGCAACCCAATGGTTATTGATTGGTTGACTAGGTCATCCACTTCCTCCAAGATGACATCTGACAATCCCAGCCAAGAGTTGGTGGGAACGTCAGACACAACCCTTAGTTGGCATGGCCCTGGAGGGGTCAGCGGCCCTCACCTGTCTCAACCGCCTCTGTCAATTAAGTTTCCCTCAGCCAGAAATCTACTATGTGAGTCTGTCGCTCAGCGCCCAACTATATAAACGGGATGAAACAATTTGAGGAGGGCAGTCAGCAGCTTCTTGGGCAGCGAAGAAAATGGGGCCAATATGTAGAATTTGTAGGCAGAAAGTGAGCGTGGCAGGGAGCACGCTTGGCACCTCGGCCCTGCGGTCAAAAATGCAGCGTCACCATACGGTGGCCTGGGAGGAAACGTGGCTCAGTTGTGGTTTGGTCCATCCTGCCGCGCCGCAGCAACAGCAGCAGCGTGCCCAGATGGCACGCATGCCATTGCAGCCAGTCAAGGACTCCACCACCTCTGCAGAACGGGAAGCTGTTGTTCTTTGCCATCCATCTCCGGTCCAATTCTCCTGTTCTCGTACTCTTGGGCCAGCAGTAGTTAAGCGAGGCGATTGCGCTAAGAGATCAAACAGTATGGTCCAAACCATCCTAAGGTGCAGAAGCTGACCCGTAGCTTCCTATTCCAAAGTTGTTGTTACCTGAAGTCCCTCCCTTTTCCAAATGTGGACTCTGAACCGTTCAGAGAACTTATGGCTTGTGCCGAGCCGAGATGGAGAGTTCCAAGCCGTAATTTTTTTTCCAAAAAAGGCAGTATCAGCTCTTATCTATATATGTAGAAAAGTAGGTGGGCCCAGTTCTTGAGCTTATCGGTTTGTTCCAGGTGCCCGGACAGGCAGGCAGACATCTGGAGCTGGTAACTACAGTCAGGGGCCCAGTACATGTCCGTTAACGGCTACTGGGTGAAATGTGCTTCACTGCCCAGACACTCCAACAACTTGAACAGGAGACTCCGCTTTCTCCTCCACATTGTCAAACTGCGGGCTACTGGGCCAATAGTCCGCATTCTCCACACCACCACATCTCAGCCTCAAAATTACTCCTCCATCATACCACATGTGTAGGGCACGCGCTGTCTTGCAGTTCTGCACCTGGGCTTGCATCGGCGAACAAAGTCACACAGGATGTGGAACTGCTCCGCGTCATGCAGCATGAATCGATGTGTGGCTTTCTCCGCGCCAACTGCAATTGGAACCATGGTGACGGACTATGGGGAGTAACTATGGTGTCCGTGCTGCACGAGAAGAGTTGGTTCCATGCGGCCCTGCAGGAGCATAGTGTTCAAATCTGGTTGTGAAAAGGTTACTGAAGTCTTCCACTGATTACAGAAGATTCTGAAAATGGCCAGGAACTGTGCATGAACTTTCATCCATTCCTACAAACGCAGGGAACTCTCCTCGAGTTGCAGCGGCCAGAAGGCCTCCCCCAACACACTCTGAATTGGGATGTTTCCACCTCACCGTTGGAATTCAGATGCACATGTTGGACGATTGTATTGAACAGTGAAATAGGCCATTAACGATTTTTTGATGATCCAGGCGGGACAGGAGTACTCCCTGCTGTAACTTTGATGTCAGACACGTGGGAAAGCTATGCAGTGACAGATGGCCGTTTGTTGAGGCCATTCGGGAAGAAACGTTAATTGTCTGTGCGCCAGGACTAAAAAAAACGGGTTGAATAACGTCATTTCACTGCTTCATGTCCAGGGAACAGATGCTGATAAATCTGTGCTGGGCAGGGGACTGAAGAGTGGCGACAAATCTCGCGGCCACAGGAGGGGGGGTTCGGTTGGGATGAACTGGAGGTGGAGGAGGAGGAGGGAAATTGGAGCAGAAGCATTGTCTGATGAACTGAGTGGATTTTCTACCAGATGAACAAGTAGAGGATGGAGGCAGGAGGCAGCTGGAGGACGGTAGATGGAGATGAGGAAGACGGGCAGATGACCGCAAGACACCGTGGCTGTATACAGTGGTGATGGTGGCACGGAGCCCCCTCGGAGTCACTTGGCAGGATGGCCAGCGCATGCTGATTCTTGCCTGGCTGTGACATCCGAATAGTCACCATCCGGCAGAGGGTATGACTTCTGGCACTCCCACACCTATGTGGGACCCTCGCTCCCGGTCCAATATGGGTGCCTTTTTCCAGCTGCTGAGAGGAGGACAAACTCCAAATACTATAGGGAAATCCTCATAGTCAGTTGGACAGCTGCCTATGTGCGGCCTAGTCCCTCCTCTGACTGGTATGACAGGGGAAGGTCTCAGAGCTCACGTCTATGCCCGGCTGCTGGGGGGAGGGGGGGGTAGGAGCAGTACCAGCTCCATCAGTAGCATAACCTAAGTCTGGAGTCACTGATGTGCAGCGTCCTTCACAAGCCTAGTGAGGAGGGCTAGTCGCCAGCAGCAGCAGCGGACCTGGATGCTGAACCTGAAACAACAGGTGGTGGCCTATTTGGAAGCACATCTGCCACCAGTTAGAAGATCGCTGGACTACTGGGCAGCCAAACTGGATGTGTGGCCGCACTTGACGAGTTGCAATGGAGAAGCTGTCATGCCCGGCCAGTAGTGTGGGCATCAGAGCGGTGTGTTCAGTGCGGCATGGGGGCCATCGTTGACCCAATGAGAAACCCGCTTGTCAACGGGATTGTGAAACGACTGACCTTTGTCAAAGATGATTCAGGCGGTATTGGCCAGGTTTTCCACTCAACAATGCCTTTAGGCGTCTGACAACATCAGGCCATGACGCCTCACTCCAACTGTGTGGAGAAATGAGTATGGCTTCAAATCTACTGCCTCAGCCACTATTATGATGCCGCTCCGCTGAGGCCACACTTTGCATGCCAGTTCTCATCCATTTCCTACCCCATCTTTACCAGGGGACTGGTATTGCCCCACACTCTCCACTCTGTCAGTGTGCCAATTTTGACCTCATGATGCTGCTGTTCGCTGGTGCAATTGACATCACACACTGGTCATTGTGCGCTCTTGACCTCTGCTGCTGCTGCCGTCTCCTCCACTCATGTCATTGTGCCTTCTCTGTGGCCTACTTACTGTTTTGCCTCCTCCGAATGTCATTGTGCCATATGCCTGGACCTTTATGCTGCTGCTGTGGCTTGCGTGATCCTCCACACTCTGTCATTGTGCCTCTCTGTGGCCTATCCTGTTGTGCCACCTCCACACTCTGTCATGTGCCACTTGTGGCCTACTACTGTTTGTGCTACTCAACACTCTGTCATTGTGCCACTCTCTGACCTCATGCTCGCTGTTGCTGGTGATGCCGTGACCTCCACACTGTGCATTGTTGCCCACTACTCTGACCTCATGCTGCTGCTGTGGCTGTTGCCAGACTCTATTCCCCCCTTCCCCCCTTTCACACTCTGTAATTGTGCCACTGTCTGACCTCATCAGCTGCTTGGCTGCTGCCTGTGACCTACACACTGGTGTTATTGTGTACTTTTCTGACCTCATGCTGCTGCGTGGCTTATTGCCGTAACCTCCACACTCCGTCTTGTGCCACTCTGTGGCCTACCTCCTGTTGTGCACCTACAGATTGTCTCTTGTGACCCACTCTTGGACCCAAGCTGTTTACTATGGCTGCCGCTGTCACACTCCACACTCTGTCATGATGTTGCCACCTGAGCCCTTCAGCTTGTTTTTTTCCAGATGGCGCTGCCTCTGACATTATTTGACTACATTCCCGCTTCAAGTTTTTGGTTCAGTTATGCACTCTATAGTGCCCAGGGAATTTTATAGTGATCTGATTCTAAGAGCGGCGGCAGTCATATGGTGTCATACTATAAAAACAAACATTGGATGAAGACCAAACAAGCTCACTTGAATATTTAAGCATGGCACAATGTTTTCGCACCCTTGCTGGCTTTGTGCAGCCTGGAAATAGCTGTTTTTTAACGTGATTCGTCCCGAAGCAATTTGGACCGAAACTAATTTTGTCGGAAAATTCGGCGAGGTCAGTGGTCATTGTTTAGTAGAACTTTGCATTACCACCACACCCTACAAACAGTTGAATTTGTCAGTAATGCCTCAAGTACACAATTTTTTTTGCTTTTATTTTTTTTTGTTCTGTTTATCTAGTTTATATAAAGATCAACAACGCGGTTTAAGTGAAGTATTAGTTAATATAGCAAAGTATCTTCCCACACTCTTCATTTCAAACGCTGCAAAGTGCGTTGTCGAGTTTATCTTTCCCTCTGACGCCATTATTAACAAGAGTACAAGAGCTCTAAATAATCACATAAAACAAAGATGGCAAATTGTGTAAAACAATATCGAGAAAACTTATTGCTCTTTCCATTTCTTCAACATCATTATCTTGCTGGTATTTACCATTATGTAAAATTGTGCTACAAAAGCTTCCATCAGTTATCAACAGCCTATTTGTTTATAGACATAATAAGACTTTTACTGCACTTATCAGTTCTATGTATAAAAGGGATTACTTGCAAATGATTCAGAGAACTCTGGGAAAGGAACAGACAGAACAGTAATGTTTTTAATAAGCATTAAATATGTTTTTCAAATGTGCTACCACACAATCAGTTTTTATCTAGCTATTTAGAGAATCAGAAACTGGGACATAAAATACAAGGCAGAAAAAAATTCAAAGGGTGACATCTATTAATTCGCATGCAACATTTTTGGAACTTGGTGCCGACACACCAGTTCTAAACAGATATAGAGGAGTGTAAAGTGAAAGTTTTTTGCGGTCTCCTAACACCTGCAGAATCTCCATCTTGGCAGTTATAGGATTTTTCATGCAGTTAAACATTGATGTCCTGTTCTTAGGTTAGGCCACCACTGGGACCTTTGCCAATTAGCATTAATGAGGCTGAGCTGCAGTACCAGGTACCGGGTACAGACATATACAGTCAAGATAGTTTTACTCACTGGAAAGGCAGCAGGCAAAAGTGAAGTGGACACCATTGAGAGGAAAAGCAACATATTGAGATGGTGGTGAAAGGACTGCAATCCCAGAACTGGGAAATGTACATGTAATTTTCATCACTGTGTGTTACCTTATTTTCCTTTTCTTGTCCTATCCATGTGTAGACTATTTATGTTAATTTCCACTCTGTGAGAGATATAGGCATTTAATTGGGATTTACTTAGAGCCTACACATTGCTGGGTCGCCATTAATCGGGACGGGTTCTCTGTAATTAGGCCAGTTTAGTGGTTTATAGCTACTTTATTGCCCAATTTGGCTTGCTGTCCAAGAGTATGGTTTTTACCCTGTTTGGGTGTTTCACTGAGGATTTGATATGTTTTTTTGTAAATTCTATTAAATGTTGTATTTAAAAGGAATTGTCCTATTTGGTTTGTTGTCTTGAGTTTTTTCCTTACTTTTTGTTCACTTGGGAGGTTTTTGAATTTATTATTTGTACAGTAGGAAATAATTGATAATCTCTTTACAAACACAGTGATTCACTTCGATATAGGTATGCTTAATAATATTCATTTAATGTTTCATGAAGTGAATAAGTCAGAGACTCCCTTTAATCTGGGGTGTAGACTGTAGGTGGAGATGTCTGTTGGTGGAGCTAGCAGCATTAGCTCTACCTACATGCTAAGCTCAATTTAGTGCAAATTCAGTCATTTGACCTTGTTACTGCTGAGTCATTTAAGAAGCAGCAAAATTTGACAGTTATTTATCCCAGGATCGAAGATTTAGTCACCAAGCCTTCAAGAAAACTGAAATCTCTATATTATGTAAGTGGCATACCTGTTCACAACCCCTGGAAAAATTATAGAATCACTGCATTTAGAGGACTATATGGTGGTGAGTTGTGACTTAACACACCAAGTGACAGTCTGTTGCATCATTTTGGGCATATTTTTTAGCCAAAAAATGTCTTCTGTGTCAGTAATACTAGATTACTGACACCTGTTTGTTAGATTATAGAGCCCAGTGTATTAAGCCGCTGATCCGGGTCCGGCTTTTAACTGGGATGGCCAAAGAAATGGGTGGGATGGCCATTCCTACATTCCAGGTCCAGGCTTTGCCAGGTCTGTAAAGCCTGGAGGGAGAGAGAGAGGGGTGTGGTTCTAAGACTGAAGTGTGTCAGTCTGTAGCATGGAACATTGTGTGCTGACAGCTTCAGTTTGGTCTGTCATTGCATGAGAGACTGGCTAAAGGTTGGAATCTGTAACATACAGTAAGTATTCCTGCCTCTTAAGAGGAGAACACAGGAATCAGGAAGTGGTATTGCTTGCTAGAGGCTAGGGCTGTTGTGTTATATAGCAGAATGTGGAGAGAGCAATAATAGGAGATGCGGCTGGTATTTCATCCCTGACTTCTCATACTTCATGAGGACTTACAAACTGGCGACGGGGATGTGATGAGAGTTCTGCTGCTGTTGAGTACAGACTGCATCTGCATATCCAGACACCAAGGAGTGTGCTTACAGATCCAATATAAGGGTACTGGTACCTCAGAAATCTCCTGCACATTATTCCTATACGCATTACTGAATACAGCTGGGATGGCAGACTACAATGAGTGTTCCCATAAGTTTGATACAATGTACAGTCATAACCTGCCATAAATGGAGAAAAATGGATGCACAGGTTTGTGAACTTTCTGGATGCAACAGACAATAAAAGATGGACAAAAGAAACGTGCTCTATTGTTGCATACTATCGTGGCACTAGAGGTCGTTTGACATTTCAGAACCTACCTGCTAAAGACTTGACACTTATAGAGTGCACAAAGCCCATAACAGATTACTTCAAACCCTAAGCAAACATCAGATTGGAGATACATGTTCCGGATTGCTAAACAAGCTTCCAGAATTAATCTTGGACACATTTGGTCCTCGGCTTGCAGGAGCTGGCCCAAGGGGTGTGCATTTAAGATACTGCATGATGAAATTATAACTCAATTCATTGTGTCGTGCACATAATCCACTATAAGATCAATGAACTGCAGCAGGATATACTCTCTGCCATGACCTTTCAGAAGGCCCGTGCCTTAGATATTGCAGATCTTAGGGCACTGTGATGGGAAAAGGGGATGACATACAGGTGATACCTCAAACATAAAGTTACTACAGACACTGTAACCCTGAACAGAAAATTGTTACGGTGTGGGAAAGACTTCTCCGTCTTGCAAATAAATGTCCAGCGTTAGGACAACTGAGCAAATGGGGCAAGAGATCCATTTCTGCAGCAGTGTGAAGATCAGCATTTACACTAACGCCTTTACATCCAGCAAAAATACAAGGCAAGTAAAAGTCATACTTCAGACTGCAGAGGAGACATTCACAAGTGAGGACTTGTTTAAATTACTTCTACACCAAAATACCATACGGTCTCCAAGCGTTAAAATCACTGTTCTTAGAACGATATTATTTTCACCATCGAAAACTGGGCATCAGTGAACATCATAGATCAGCGATGACATATGAGTTAATTGCAGATACAGCCTGTCCTGGAACTGTTCTACCAAATTCTTTCCATATGGATCTCAGACCCAATTACCAACAGTGGGAATAATTTGAAGAGATAATCAGCTACAAGGGCAAGACATGAAAAACAGTTTTTACATCTTAAAAGGCTCTGGGGCTGCCTTTTCAGCTACAACTCTGCCCTGAAGCTGGGTCTCATTTCATATCATTCATACAATAACTGATCAGCTGACTGGATGTACAAAAACTATGATTAAAGAATTTTCCCATTTGTTCAGTGGACTTGGAATATTGAAGGACTTTCAAGCCACATTTCATTTGGATGAAATTGTTCGTCCAGTCGCACAATCCCACAGGCGCATCCATTTTCATCTGAGAAAGAACGGTGGAAAAGGTACTTCAATCTTTAGAGATGATGACATATTGAGACTGTTGACAGGCCCCACTCCATGGTGTCTTCTCCAATTGTTGTTGTGCCAAAACCAAATAATCCCGAACAGGTGAGGACTTTGTGTGGACATGCGCTGCCAAATATGCCTTTCAGAGAGAAAGACACATATCTCCCACAATACACGATATTATCATCTACTGAATGGAGACAACTATCTTTTCAAAGTCGACTTAAAAAGGTTACCATCAGCTAGAACTGAGTCCAGATACCTTATCATCATTTTCTCACATTTAGGCCTCAGGCGGTACAAACGTTGACATTTGGTGTTTGTTCAGGCCGCAGAAAATCTTTCTGGATGCTGATAAGGAAGTGTGATCCAAATCAGTATTCCCAATGCTTTCCATTACAGTGATGACATGCTGTGTCTGGCAAAAACCCAAGCTGAACACAATAGTGCGATACCATGAGGTCTTTCAATGCTTAGATCTAGGACCTCACTCTAAACAAAGAGATAAGTGTGAATTTAACAAAACGTTTCTTGGAGTTTTATCGGTCACATTTTTTCAGCAGCAGGAGTACAACCTGATCCCATAAAAGGTACAGGCGATAAAAACACGGCCTCCTTTCTCAGAATGTTTCTGTGTATGTTCGCCTTTTCTTGGGAATGTCCAGTTACAGTGCTAGTTATATCCAGAATTTTCCACCATTAGTGCCCACTGAGGGTCGCACGAAAACATGGCTGTGAATTTCAAGTGGTCTCAACAGAGTGCAAACCTCTTTGATGCATTAAAAGGGAACTGTGTCCAAACTACCTTGGCTTACTTTGATCCCACTTTACACAATGAGTTGATTGTGGATGCAAGCCCGGTGGGACTGAGGGCTATTCTAACGCAATATTTAAACCCAATTAATCGGGACCCTTCCATCATTGCATATGCCAGCAGAGCATTAACGAATACTGAAAAACTATACTCAGCCTGAAAAGGAGAGCCTAGCTTTTGGGTTGGGGGTGTGAACACTTTCATCTCTTTTTTCTATGGAGCTCCATTCCCCATATTTTACGATCATCAAGATCCTCATCATTTTGAAACCCCAGAGCTAAGATGCCAGCTGGGAAATGAACGGTGGGGTCTGCAACTTCAAGATTACAATTACACAATTATTCATAAGCCTCGAAAATGCATTAATCCAGCTGACTACATATCCTGCAAAAGAAGAGCCCCGTCTAGACTCAGTGAGGAGGTTTAGCCAGGATCCTGGAACTTTTATCAGATTATATTCATGATTGTGAACTGACTTTTCATGTTCATGTTTTCCAGCTGTTTTTGTTGTTGTTGTTGTATTTCACCATAAGGCCGTGTTCACACGGCTTATTCCCGACGGATTTGTGAGCCGTAATGAGCTCACAAATCCGCCGTGAATAAGGGGCGGGGCCGGCAGCGCGGCGGGGGGCGCCGCTCCGGCCCATAGACAATGCATTATCTACGGCGCGTACGCGCCATAAATAATGTGCATGTCCCTTTCTCCCCCGCGGCGGATTCGCCGAGTGGGGAGGAGAAGGGGTTCCACTGTTCTTTAAGAGAGCAGTTTGGTTTACCGTAAAAATTTCTGAAAGGGTTTGGGAAACGGCAGGCAAATCCCGGGGCCGGGGAGTTTTGGCGCCAATCTTGCAGAATTAAAGCCGTGTGAACCCAGGCCTAACTGTACCCAAAGTCAAATGGGGTTATGTATTTTTGTAAAAAAAAAAAAAAAAAACAGGGGGGTGAAAGTAAAAATAACCCGTAAGTATTCTGCCCCTTTTTAAAAGGGAAAAACAGGGGCCGGAAGTGGTAATTTTCTTTAGAGGTTGGGCTGTTGTGTTATTTTGGGCCCCGAATTTTGGGAGGAGCAATAAAAAGGGAGATGCGGAGGATTTTTTTCCCTGATTCTATAATTTTGAGGACCTTTTTGAAAAACCATACGGAAAACCCAATTGGGGGGAGTTTCCCGCAAGGTGAAGGACTTAATTTTTGATGTTTTAAGTGGAGTTGAAAAGGGTTTTTTTGTTTCTGCTGTGTAAAAAGGAATTTTCCTGTGGATTTTTGGGTTGTGTTTAAACCCCCTGTAGTCTGTTAACCTGAAACTTGGTTGAAAATACTTTTCCACACAGGGAAAAGGTTGGAAAATATTCCCCTTTTAAAAATTTTGACCTCAAAACCCCTTTAAATCAGGTTGTGAGGTGGGCATTTTAAAGGGGTTTTTTTCAATATGCCGGGTTCACAGAGCCCAGCCTTTTCCAAAACCCTTAAACCTCATGGTTAGGTTTTGGGTGGCCCCTAAAGGGGGAAAAATTCCAAATTTTATAATTGCTCTTTTTGTTAAAAGGGAATTGATAGGTGACATGGTGCAAGAGTTTGTAAATTAAGTTGGGACGGAATTTCGGAAATCTAAAAGGGTTAAAGCTCCCCGGAAATAATGTATTACATTTTTTTTTCTGAGAAAAACAGGAATAGAGCAAAATTGTGGGTCCTTTCCCTCCCGACCCCTAAAGGGGCTATTTGCCTTTGGCAAATAAACCTTTCCAAAAATTTTTAAATAACAACCCCTAATTCCAATTTTATTGAAAATTAAATTCCCCTTTTTAAAACCAAATGAACCCATCCAAAATGATTTAAAATAGGAACTTGAGTTTTTGTGCTGTCTATGAAAAGCTTTGACCTCGGTCAATATATGTATGGCAGTGCCCATAGTACATTGTTTTAGGGGGTTTTGCTGCCCAATTTAAAAAAAAATTTTAAATTTACTGCCCCCCCCATGTTTTTCCCCCCGATGGCTTCCCAAGGGGTTTAAAGGACAATGTCCTGCCTGTAAGAGGAGGGGAAATGGGGCGGTTTTTAGGGAAAGGGCTTTCCAAAATCAAAGGGAAATTTTTCTCCTAAAAAAAGTAGAGAAGCCAAAATCAGAACAGGATGTATTTTGGGAATTGTCTTTATTTTACGTGTTTAAAAATAATCAATGAAACAGGATTTTTCCTTTAAAAATTTTTATCAAATAGTGCTGAGCTTATTATCGGGCAAAATTGAAATCGCACAGTTTTTATGTTTATAGAAAATTTTTTGATATGCGATAATTTAGGTTTAAAATCTGTGCTTCATTTCCCTTTTTTAACTTTTTTTTTTTTTTTTGCAAAACCATTTTTTTTTTTTTTTTTTTTTTTTTTTGGCGCTTCCCGATTTTGGCGGCCAAACAAATCAGCTTTTCAATTTTGGCCCGGGTGGATGTTTTGTGCCCCGTATAAATGGGATGGGGTATGGGGGGATTGGGGGAAAAAATTTAATGGACCTCGTTTTACATGCCCGCCCTTCCGTTCATGGAAACAGTGTTCCGTGTATCATAGCAGGAGAAAGTGCCCCTCTGCCCGTGTCCAAACGGGCCCGCGGGAAAATTTTTTCAAATTTCCCCACAGGAAAACTCTACTCGTTACTGTTTATCCTTAAAATTGTTGATCGAGATTGGAAACCCTTTTTGGGAGTTTGGGAGAGAATTTTAACCCCCTTAAAGGGGCCCAGCCGTTTTGACTTTCCCGGGAAAAGCCCTTTTTTTTGAAATCTGACATGTGGCATTTATGTGGAATAACTTTTTTTCAATTTTAAAAAATCCTTGTGTTCAGGATTTTTTCGTGAACATTGGGGCTTTAAGTTTTGTAAGAATTTTTTATCCAAACAATTTTCAAATCCTTTTTTTTTTGTTTGTGGAAAAAAAATTTAAAAATTTCAAGGAAAATTTTTTTAAAAAAAATTAGCGATTTTGAAAGTTGCAAAAAATTTTGCGTGCCCAAGGGGAAAATAATTTTTTCACCAAAAAAATAGTTTATAAATTGCATCTACCCTTTGGCCAATATTTGGTTGGCTTAATTTTTTAAATGTCTTTTTTTTTTTTTTAGAAATTAGAGGGCTTTGAAAATTTGTACCTTTTATAAATGAGTATTAAACCGGGGTTTTCAGCCAAAAAAATTAAATAAAAAAAACTACCTTTTGGCTTATTTCTCGAGTCCAAATGGGGTTTTCCGGGGGCTGCGATGGCCCCGGAAAAATGCCCACGGGCGCTTTCAATTATAGCGGGTCCTTTTGGGAGCGCTTTTAAATGAATTTCCGGGTTTGGCCAGTTGGGCCGGGCGCTGCGTGGCCGGGCAATTTTGTGATCCCTTTCACCTTAAAGCCCACTTTTTCCCCCGGAAAATACACAGGTGAAGGATACCATTTTCGGGGGACAGAGCGAGCCCCGTAGTGGGTTTTTTTTTTTTTATTTTTTATAGCGGTCACGTACGGTATTATGACATGGTAAACTTTTAAACAGCAGGTCCAAAATTTCAATTACCCCCGATACCCAATTTGTATATTTTTTTTTTTGTTTTTTTGCTTTTTACAAAAAAAAACTTTTTTTTCAACCCGGAAAATAAGTTTTTGGGATCGCCCTAGTTGAGAGCATAACTTTTAAAATTTTTCTGTGCTTGGAGCTGTTTAGGGACTTGTTTTTTTTCGAGATGGTTGACTTTTTTTTAGTATCATTTTTGGGGGGGTTTTTTTTTTTTTGATCGCTTTTAAATCCTTTTTTTGGAGGCCCGGGGGTTGGGAAAAAAATACGGCAAAAACTAGGGAGTGTTTTTTTTTTTTATTTTTTAAAAGGGCTCAAACCAGCAGTATCCGTGATAAGTTTGCTTTACCCCTTTTTTTTTCGCTACGATTATGGCCCATACCTATTTTTTTTATTTTGTTTTGTTGAAGTACTTTTTAAAAAAAAAAGAAAAGTGTTTTTGTGTGTAAAAACAATTAAATTTTTGCATCTATATTCTGGGGAGCTATAAATTTTTTTTTTTTTCCCTATACGAGCTGTTTTAAGGACTTTTTTTTTTCGGGATGAAATGGGGTTTTAATTGGTACAACTTTGGCGGTACTAGGAGTTTTTGATCGCTTTTTTATTCCATTTTATGTGCTGCGGGATGAACAATAATCTTAATTCTGTGATTGTTTTTTTTGGTTTTTTTTACAGCGTTCACCGTACGGGTTAATTAACATGACAATTTAGGGGGCAGTCGTTACGCACGCGGGCGATACCAAATAGGGGTATTTTATTTTTTTGATTTTTTTTTGGGGGCGATTGGGTTTTTTTAAAAGGGGGAAAAGGGCGTGTACACATTTTTATTTTTTTTTCGTGTTTGTGTTTTACTTGTTTTTTACTTTTTTCATGTTATTTTTTTACATTCCCCCCATAGGGGATTTTGAATGGAGATTTTTAGATCTCTATTAATAGGAATCATACATAGTTGTTGTTTTGACGGGTTCCTATGACAACTTCAGTCACGATGCCGGGACATCCCTACATGCAGGGCCGGGGCATCTGACGTCACAGACAACCCGGAAAGGGCATTCATGTCCTCCGGGCTTCTGTGGGAAAGGCAAGCTGCACGGATCGAGGATGTGCAGCTGCTGTACAAACAAGACCAGGGGGGGGCGATCTCCTCCTGCGTCCTCTTATTTTTTGCGACCCGAGGGCCGCGAAAATTTAAAAGGGTTTAAACCCGGCACCCCCGGGAGATCCCGGGTGGGGCCCGACCGCGGGATGTTAGTGTAAATCGTGACACCCGCGCCGATCTCGCGAACCTGCTTTAGAGTTTGCGCGATCCTCGGGACTATCCATACGTCCAGGTGTGTGAACCCCCAAAGACCTGGACGATGGATACGCCCAAGGTTTTTGGGGTTAAAGGAGATCTACCGCTGAAAGTCACGGAGGGAGGGGGGGGGGGGGGGGCCCGCGGGGGCGAACACAGAAAAGCCATAAAAATACGGATAAATTTTCCCCAAAGATTTAGTGTAAATTGCACTGCAATAGCTTTATTTTTAAACAGTTTTCTATTGAAATATTTCCGGGATATTGGGCAGCCGAACTTATATTGGATACACCTTTTCTATTTACTGCGGGCCCCTTTTTTTAGGTGCAAAAACTCCACTTTTTTATCAGTATACATTTCAGATAGGGTTTTTTTCAATTTTGCCCATTCCAGCTTTTTGATAAGCCCCCTTGCAGTTAAATTAGAACCCAGAATTTTGTAGTCCGCACAGGTTAAGGGTTTGCCAAAAAATCCCTTTTTATTTTCCAATCATTACGATACGTTTTTTTACTTTTTGCGCATACAGCTTTTTCATTGGGGAAACCTTGCACCTAAATGTGAATACAGCAATTTTTGTAGTCACCACATTAAATTTGATAGGTGCCAAAAAAATGCCTTTTATTATCCGAATACTTACAATACGTGTTTTTTTTTTGGGCGCACTACAGTTTTTGTTCTTTGGGAGGCCCCTTTACTTAAATGGAATACAGAAATTTTTAGTCACCACAGGTGAATGAAAGGGTTTTCCAAAAATCCCTTTTTAATTTTACCGATACATTACAGTACGTTTTTTTTTTCACTTTTGCGCACTCACTTTGTTCTTGAGGCACCTTGCACTTAAAGTGAAAAGCAATTTTTTAGTCACCCAGGTGTTTGAAAGGTGCCAAAATACCTTTATTATCCGAAACATTACAGATAGGGTTTTTTTTTTCACTTTGGCGACTACAGCTTTGTTCATTGGGGCACCTTGAATTTAAAATGTAATACAGCAATTTTGTTCACCACGGGTAAATTGAAAGGTGTCAAAAATACCTTTTTTATCCAATACTTTACAGATAGGGTTTTTTTTGCACTTTTCCCACCCCCGATTTGTTGATAGAGCCCCCTTTGCAGGAAATTTGAATAAAGCAATTGTGTAGAAACCACAGGGGAATTAAAGGGGCAAAAAATACCTTTTATTATCCGTTTACATTACAGAACGTTTTTTTTCCACTTTGGCGCACTACAGCTTTGTTCTTTTAGGCACCTTGCACTTAAAGTGAATACAGAAAATTTTGTAGCACCACGGGGTTTAATTGATAGTGCCAAAAAATACCTTTATTACCCAAAACATTAAGATACTGTTTTTTGCATTTTGCCCATCCAGTTTTGTTGATGAGCCCCCTTGCAGTTAAATTTTTGAACCCCACAATTTTTTAAGTTACCACGGGGAAATTGATAGGTCCAAAAAAATCCCTTTTATTATCCGAATACATTACAGATATTTTTTTGCCTTTTGCCCAGTCCAGATTTGTGAAGAGCCACCTTGCAGTTAAATTTGAATCCAGCAATTGTGTAGTTACCACAGGTGAATTGATAGGTCCCAAAAAAATACCTTTTATTACCCGAATACATTAAAAAGTTTTTTTCATTTTGGTGCACTACGCTTTGTTCATTGAGGCCCCTTGCACTTAAAAAGGTGAATACAGCAATTTTGTAGTCCCCAAAGGGTAAAATTGATGGGTGCCAAAAAACCCTTTTTTTATCCGAATACATTTCAGATACGTGTTTTTTTCATTTTGGGCCACCAACTTTGTTGATAGAGCCCTTGCATTTTTAAATTTGAATCCAGCAATTTTTTAGTCACCACAGGTGAATGATGGGTGCCAAAAAAACTTTAAATTCCCCGAATACATTTCAGAACGTTTTTTTTTCACTTTGGGCGGCCAGTTTGTTGAAGATCTATTTTGATTTAAAAAATTTGAATACAGCAATTTTTTTGATTTGAGGGATTTGAGAATAGCTGGATTTGCCCCCTTTTTTAAAAAGAGACTTCCAAAACCTTCCAACCTTCAAAAATTTTTATATTTCTGAACAGGACGGAATCAGGTGGTAAAGGGCAAAGAGGGGGGGTAGGACATGGAGGTAGAGGGACGAGAGAAGGTGCCCTTCCAGTGTGGCACAAACGCATGCCCGCGGTTGTCAGTTTCAGGACCCTCAGGCCTGTCATCGCGGGTCAGGGGGCCCCGTGAATCTCAGTAACGAACAGCGTCGCCCCAAACTGTCCCTTTAGTGGTTTAAAGGAAACCCGCATCCACAGTTTAAAACCCCCTCGTCCCCCCCAGTCACGGCCACAAATTCCACACATCCCAGCATCCGCCCCAAAAATGAAACGCCCAAAAGCAACTTGTTCCCACCATGTGGGTAATCGATTTTCTGAAGACCCTTTGATGACAAAATGCGTTAGGGTCAGAAGGGATGTTAAAAGATCAAGAGGGCCCAAAAAGGGTGATTTTTCTCTGCTTGACCCCGTTTTCGATGCCATCAGAGGAGGGGAAGGAAGCCGGTCAATCTGCAAAATCCCCCGGGGGGGCCCGGGAAGCCTTTCAGTCCCTTGCTTGTACCGCAGCTCCTGGGGTGCAGAATGCAGGCACGAATTTACCTGTGTTGATGATGATGATGACATTGGGATCCAACGTGTCTTTTCACAGAATTTTCTTTCGAGCCTTCATCAAGTAAAATGAGGGAAAAGGAGACCCTGCTGATTGATCAACGGAGAATCTGTTCGTCTGCTTCACATTCCCCCAAATGTCCGGGGAAAAAACATCAGCGACGTGGGCACATAGAGTGCCCAAATAGCCGTAGCGGCAACAGGCAAGGTGGGAGAAGCCCAATGGGGACCCGGGGACCCCTTTGGGGCATGTTGCTGTGAGATACAGCAAAAATCTGGCCCTTTTGGAAAAAAATGTGGCTTCTAAGGGCATTTCTCCCTCACAATTTTTAAATGGCTGAAATCAAAATTTTTTAAATTTTTTGGGGGGCAGTTTCTGTGAGATACGCAATAATCATGGTTCTTTGGAACGAAATGTGGTTCTAATGGGGGATTTTCTCCCTCACAATTTTTAAAAATGGCTGAGAAATCATTTTTTATAATTTTTTGGGTATGCGGGTTTTGAAATGCAGCAATATACAGGTCCCATTATAAAAAAAAATTTTTTTTTTCTAACAGACATTTGTTCTTTCCAAATTTTCCAAAGTGGCCAAGGGGGTTTCTTTGAATTTTTGGAGGCATTTTGCTGTTACAAGCGCCCATACTACAGGTCCTATTATAAAAAAATGTTTTTCTAAAAACATCTGTTTTTTCACAATTTCCAAATGGCCAAGGGGGATGCTTTGAATTTTTGGGGGCATTTTGTGTGACATGACTATTACTAAGGTCCAATTTTAAAAAAAAAAGTTTTCTTCTAACAGAATTTGTTCTTACAATTGTCCAAAATAGCTCAAGGGGCTGTTTTGAATTTTTGGGGGGGAAAATTTTTCTGTGACATCAGTTTAAATACAGGGCCATTAAAAAAAAATGTTGTCTCTAACAGACTTTTGTTCTTTATTGTATTGTTTTTGTATTTAGAAACCCATTAAACAATTAAAAAAAAGGAAACAAAGCATGGTGGGATTCCCTCCTATTTTAAAAAGTGTTTTTAGAATTTAAAATACTAAAAAAAATTCATGTCAAAATAGCTGATAAAAAAAATCCCTCTGAACTGTACAAGGGAGGTACAGGAAATCTTGACCAGATGTAAGTTATTCAGAGGACATGGAGTATGGAGCACGGACAGAGAACAAAGTACAGAGACAATTTCCTCCAGCACGTTGAGTAAAATGAGAAAAAGAATGGCAAGAAAAAAGGGCACCTGGGTGGAACAGGAGCGTTAACCACCAATTTTTCCCAAGTGAAGCTCAATTGGTCCGCACTCATACGGAGGGGCAAGCGGTTCCAGGACAGGGACAGTATATGTCCAGTGAAACTAAAATGGTGGTTGAAAGACTCCTTTTTCCGGCACTTTTTAATCTGGGGTCATGCAGGTTTGGGGCTCATGCTGTGGCCCAGGACAGGGATAGTCAATGTCCAGTGAAACTAAAATGGTGGTTGAAAGACCCCTTTTTTTCCGGCACTTTTTAATCTGGGGTCATGCAGGTTTGGGGCTCATGCTGGGGTCCAGGACAGGGATATTCAATGTCCAGTTAAAGTAAAATGGTGGTTGCAAATCTTCTTTTCTGGCACTTTTTAATTTGTGGTGGGTCATGCAGGTTTGGGGGCTCTTTGGGTTTCCCGGGACGGGATATTCAATGCCCTTTTTCAAGTAAATGAGGGTTAAAAATCATACTGCTTCGGATTTTTAATTTGGGGCTGGGTCATGCGGTTTAAGGGTCATGCTGTGGTGCAAGACAGGGATAGTGAATGGTCTGTGATTTTTTTTTCTGTGGCTTTTATAACCTAAGTGTGTTGCCTAAGATGTAGCATGTATCCATTTGACTGTTGTGGATGTTAATTCCAGCTTCTCCAGCCCTTTTTGGCTGTAAGAATGAAGGTGTTGTTGCTCTCCTATAGACTTTAATGGTCATTGATCATAATCTATCATCGACCATCGAATATCTTGTCGATGATGGTCGGCTATCGACCATCGACCGATGTCGATGGCCAACGTAATCACTCAATACTAGTTATCAGAATGGCACCAGAAAGAAGTTTCATCATCCTTGTCCCATGCAGATTGGTGATCACTGAACATTACTTTCATCCAATCTGCCACACTCCACTACTGTTTTCCTTTAACCTTCTGTTACCTTGTTTTCTTCTGTTTATGTGTTATTGGCTTTTTATTATGGAAGTCCTGTTTAATACAGATGATTTCTTACAGTTCTGTCACAAATATTGACTGTTGTTTCCTCTCAAGAAGTTTTACATTTGCTTTCTATTTGTGCATTTTATTTTAAGGCACATTGTTTTGAGATTTATTTACATCTCCGTTGCCTGGACCTGCCATATAATTTCCTTTAAATAACCTCCCCATTTTGTGTATATCTGCACTGAATCAACTTCTTTTGGCATACTCTGCACTTAATTGGGAACATGTTTTTCAACTCGCCAGGTACAACAGTTTGGTAAGGTCTGTAAGATTTAACTTTTAGACAAATTTGCATTTTTAGACATGTTCGTATTTTTTTTTTAGAAATTAAGTGACTATATCATTGTTTTCTTGAAATGAAATGATTCCATCTTGTTTTTATCTACTTGATTTGGAAAAAAACATGATATTCATTAAAAGTATTTACTTTCACTTGTTGAAGTTATGTTTCTCAAAGCCATAATTTTCAAGTATAGAACATTGTGCTTTCTCATATGTTATTTGTATATCCACTACCAAGGTAAAAAAGAAAAACTGTGGTGGTTCCATAATTTATCCAGGAGTTGAGCCCCCTCTTTCTCACACAGACTGTTCTCCATGCCCTCTCTTTCTCAAACACACTGTTCTCTGTGCCCTCTCTTTCTCACACAGACTGTTCTTCATGCCCTCTCTTACTCACACAGACTGCTCTCCGTGCCCTTTCTTACTCACAGAGACTGCTCTCCGTGCCCTTTCTTTCTCACAGAGACTGCTCTCCGTGCACTCTATTTCTCACACAGTCTGGTCTTCGTGCACTCTCTTTCTCACACAGACTGCTCTCCGGGCCCTCTCTTTCTCACACAGAATGCTCTCAGTGCCCTCTTTCTCACACAGACTGCTCTCCGCGCCCTCTCTTTCTCACACAGACTGCTCACCCATGCTGCCCTCTTTCTCACACAGACTGCTCTCCGTCCCCTCTCTTTCCACACAGACTGTTTCTCCGCCCCCTCTCTTTTCTCACACAGACTGCTCCCCGTGCCCTCTCTTTCTCACACAGACTGCTCTCCATGCTGCCCTCTTTCTCACACAGACTGCTCTCCGTGCCCTCTCTTTCTCACACAGACTGCTCTCCGTGCCCTCTCTTTCTCACACAGACTGCTCTCCGTGCCCTCTCTTTCTCACACAGAATGCTCTCCATGCCCCCTTATTCTTAGGCATACTACTCTCTATGCTCTCTGTCACACAGACTGCTCTGCATGCCGCCTCTTTCTCACACAGAGCACTCTTCATGCTCTCTCTTTATCACATAGATTGCTTTCCATGTCCCCTCTTTCTCACACTGACCGCTCCCATGACCCCTCTTTCTCCGACAGACTGTTCTCCATGCCATCTATTTCTCAAACTCACTGTTCTACATGCCCCCTCTTTCTCACACAGACTTATCTCCATGCATTATATTTCTCATTAAGACTACTAAACATTCCCTTCCTTCCCACACAGACTGCTTTCCATGCCCCCTTTTCCTCACACAGACTGCTCTCTATACCCCTTCTTTCTCACGCTGACTACTCCCCATGCCCCTTATTTCCCACACAGACTGATTTTCATGCCCCCTTTTTCTCACACAGACTGATCTCCTTTCCTCTCTTTCTCACCACTGCATAGAGTGTGATGTTTGGACTTATCTTCACTTAAAAGAATGGGATATAAGAGTAAGTTGTGGAGCAAGAAGGCAATGGCTTTCGGCAAATTTTTTCCTCTGAATACTTGAAAAGAACTACTGCATTTCCTTGCATTTATGGGACATGAGGCAGACATTCCAGACAGTAGGACCCTAAAATTCTATGTCAACCACTAATAGAAAGCTTTAGGTGGAATTTATTACTATTACTACCTAAACAGCTTCCCAAGGACGAACACAGTGGGCCCTTTGGTGCAGCCGCTTACCCTGCCCAGTGGCGTGACTTTGGCCCCAGCGTCAAGTCTGGGTGGCACGTTGGTGAGCAGCCCAGGAAACGCCGCATCCATTGTGAAGGTAGAGAGGTTTGAATCAATATTGTGTTGTATGTATAATTATGAAATCCCAAGCTTTTCTCCTTATAAGGCATTTCAGCTGAGCAGAATCCATTTTGTGGAGAATGATGCAGCAATTATGAAGAAGCTAAGATGGCTCAGGATGTGACCACTTGTTATCTGTTTCCTCAAGATGTGACCTCCGGCTATTGTCTCCCTTTCCTGAAGTTTCGTTTTACTGGAATTGACTGAGTTTTGGCTGATGCAATCCCAGAGACTTTTCCCTAGATACAACGTGGACCAATAAAATGTACTTAAAAGCTGCCTAAATATGGACATACATCCGTTCCTCTCTTCTCTAATTGCGCCTGCGCTTGTTTGATTACATTAACAAAAATGTGTTTTAAGGCTTTGTCTTGGCAGAATTGCTTGGAACATGAATGAGATTTGATCCAGAACTTTGTGTCTGACTCAGTTTCTATCGGCCGATACATGTTCCCCTGATCGTGATTTGGAATACCGGGGCAAACGGGTGACCCCCAATGTTGGTAAACGACCCCCGACATTTTGGCGCCCAACGTGGGGCGTGGCCCGAGTGGATCCAGGACCCCCGAGGACCCGAACCTGCCAGGGGCGTTTGAGGACCGGAGGATATCAAATTGAGGACTGCAGCCTCTAAAAGTCACGGTGAGTTGATACATCTATGTGTATTTAACTACCGTTGGCCCCTTTGATGTTCCCCCCCGGTTAGTAGAATTTCTTTTGG